>CAHIKZ030002011.1:15000-130000 GCA_903632075.3 Acanthosepion pharaonis | reverse complement strand
AAAAAAGCTACAATTAAAAAAAAAAAAAATTCAAACAAATCAAATCAAATTTTCCAAAATATCAAAAGTTGAGAAGAACTTTTTTTTTTATACTTTTTTTTCTATCTTTTTTTTTTAAATTTCTTTTTCTATTTAAGTTGCTACTTGGCGAAAACAGATTCTCAAGATTATTATATTTCCTTTTTTTTTCTTTCTTTTCTCTCAGCAGTAGATCCCACAGTTGGGTTCTTTTTTGCAATTATTAACAAACACTGCCTTAAGCATGCACTGTACCCCGGCCAGTTGCACTCACAATAAACGCAAAGAAGCAGTGGCAATAGTAACAGTATTTCTATTATATATAAATTACTAGTAGTCGTAATTGTCGTAGTCGTTGATTATTTAGTAGTATTATTGTATTATTAAGTAACTGCCGCTACGAGCTAGTTGACACTAGTTGATAACAGTCGTGATGCCGATAATGATCACTTCCTTGCGTTTTTCTTTTTCTTTTTTTTTTTTTTGCCTAAAAGAAAAATGATGATGAAGATACTCCTCCGTAAATCCACAAAAAGTATCCGAAAGAAAAGGAAAAAAAATAAGTGAAAAAAAAACTATCCGACTTAGCAACGGTGACTGATCGACTAAAGATCGAAGAGTGATCAGCAGGCGAATAAAAAGTAGTTACAATATTGTTTTTTTTCAGTGATAGTAGTAATATCAGTGGTGGTGGTAGTATTATTAGTAGTAGTAGTTACAAGACTATTATACTTCTTAGTAATGACTGTGATAGATTACGTTAGTAGTTGTCGTAATAATGAAAGTTATAGTATTACTACTAGTAGCAGTCGCCGCCGCAGTGGTACTTTCCGTTTCAGTGACTGGAGTTGAGGATATAATATTAGCAGTGTCTCTCTAGTCAGTGGGAGTAGTAGAAACAGTGCAACTAGTTGTGGTCGTAGTGGCAGTGACTGGAGTTGCAATATTAAAGCTGGAGTTGCTGTTGGCTTTGAAGGCGATTGTGGCGGCAGAAGGGAGGCTGATAAACAACACAGGTAACATGGGATGAGGGCGGTGCTGGCACAGATGGTGACGCGGAGGTGACGCTGTTGGTGGTAGTGGCGTCTGAGGCTCTGGTTTAATTTTGTTTCATCTGTACCGGCTAAGAGTGTAGATGCGCCTTTTCACGCTTCGTTTTTGTCTCAGATTGACAACAATCACAGGCGTGTGCAGGTGCGCAGATGTTGTAATTATATGTGTGAAAATACAGAGGTAATTTTAACCCCTAATCGCCATATCTGTGAGGAATTGCTTAAATGTGTTTGAGAGTTTATTGATGTCGGTAAGCACTTTTAGATCGCTGCTCTGCTCAGATATGTACATTTTGATTACACGTGCATAAGCACACACACATTCACACACACATACAAATATCAACAGTGGGAACATAGGAACCAACACTACATGGTGACTCGCAGCTTCACGCCTAAATGCTATCTCCAGACAAAGTCTGGTTTGGAAATCGCTTATAAACTTTTTAATATCGGGTACTGAGAATACACGCACATGGGATTCGCCCAGAGAAGCGGGTTAAAATGCAGTAATAATATGAGAGTGTTTCATTTGTCATGTATGCGGTCATCAGTCGTGATGTTTTAGGTCAAAACACGTAAATTTGATCATGCTCACACGGATTTATATAAAATCATGCAAAGGTATATTTCTTTTAATGATTTCACCCCAACCAAGGCAATAATGCCACTATGATGCAAGGGGTTACTGAGAGCGAAACGGAATGGAATGACATTTGAAGGAACCGGAAACCCTATCCTAAACAAGGAACAAGTATCGTGAACCAGATGATAGGCGAAACTATATAAACACTCATACAAGAACATATCAAAAAAACACATACAGAGACGTGAAGGCACTTACACCTTGTCACTAGTCCCGTAATTAAATAGTTTTTTTAGTGGCATACTATGTACTGAATCCAGAGCAGTAGCGGTGTGTCTACGGCAAGATAGTCTTAAGAAGGCCAAAATCTTCCACTGGTTTTGAATTTGTTTTAATTCTAATAGTTTGGTTAGTGTTTAACCCAACGAGATTCAAGAGAATAGATAGATTAATAGATACTGTTTCATTTTTTTTAAATAATTGGATACCAAATACAAAGCCCGAGAGACACTCAAGTAGTGGTTCATTGAAGCAGGTTGATGTAGGCAAAAAGGAAGTGCAGTTTTATGAGGGAATGTAGAAAAGGTAACACCAGACTTGAAGACGTTAAGATTATAGCGAGCGTGGAAGCTTCGACGCGGGAGTCAATTCCATAGCGCACACGCATACACAGAAACCCACGCATACATACACCCACAAATACAGGTATACATACACAAAATTAACCAATTACACACAAACACTCTCACTCTCTCTCTCAACACAAATTCACACACACGACAGGTTTGCATATACCCGAATAGATACACATGTATACAGTTATGCAGACATAGCGCACACACACTAATAATTGTGTATACAGAGACACATACACACGCACACATATATGCAGTCACACACACATGCATTCACACACACATATACATAGGTAAGATGACGCGCACATATGTAGTCACACACACACACACAGATAAGTATGTATACAGACACTAATACACAAACACGCCCGTGTGGACACACACACACACACACTGAGATGTATGTACACACAAATACACTCTCACACAAAAGGGGCTAACGTATGTTATTACCTTGACCAGCTTTACAAAATGTTAGAAATATATCATCTGAACATTTAAAAAAGTGTCCCTGTATGTCTCTGTCGTTATAGCTATCGATATATATATATATATATATATATATATATATATATATATATATATATATATATATATATATATATATATATATCAGTTGCATGGATATGAGTTTGTGAGCCACCTAGCTTTCAGGTTTTTTTGATCATCAGAAAATTGGTTAATTTTTTTTAATCAAATTATGCATGTTTGATTATATTTGGTGGTAGGAGGGTAATTTACTTCTGTGTTTGGGGTGACACTCTCATATACATAGACACATACATACAGGTGTATGCATTTTAATTCATACACACATCCATATAAATAATGCATACAACTAACATTTTAACAGTATCACTTTTATTGAGCGCTTTCCGTTAAATACTGCTCATACAAAATAATATATATATATATATATATATATATATATATTATTTTGTTTTGCATATATATATATATATATATATATATATATATATATATATATATATATATATATATATATGAGTTTTTTGTTTACAGAATTTAATAATATATATATATATACATTTATACATATATATATATATATATATATATATATATATATATATATATTATTTTTGTATTATATATATATATATATATATATATATATATATATATATATATATATATATATATATATATATATATATATATATATTAGTTTTTTGTGTTTCATTTTAATAAACCATAGGAAAAGGCAAAAATCATAAGGCATTTTAAAAGAAAAATCTAAAGGCAAACAACCGTTTTCGGCCCAGGACTTATCAAGTTTATTTTTCTGGGAATAGAAAATTTAAAAAGCGTGTTAATTAATTTAAATTAACGAATGGAATGGAAAAGAAGAGAACAAATATAATGAATTTCAAGAAACTAGAGTCTAATAACATTCAGACCCAGTAATCTTTCCTTCTGTTTACAAAGAGAACGCTTACGGGATCTGATATATAAGGACTCTAGAACCTTGAGGTGAAATGTGGAGTGATTTTGAATCCGTCTGCCAGGGAATGCCAACTAACCAATAGTTCTGACTCTGCGATTGCTGAGCATATAATAAATAGTAGAAAATGTTTGGTTAATTTTAGTGTGCAACGTTTTTTCGATTTTTGTCTAGGTCCCATTCTAAAATGCCTTATAAATTTTGTCTTTTCCTATATATATATATATATATATATATATATATATATATATATATATATATATATATAGTCTTCATGCAATGACGTACAGACGAGTATGACCTTCTTTATTTTTGGGTACCAACACCGATTTGCTCACGCTCACACAAACAATTGCCGATGCAATTACACAAGCACATTGGAACAAGAACTCGAACGTTCTTATAAAGATATTTCTTACGTACGTGCAGTTAATATCTTCATAAACCTTCCTCCATGGATATCAAATATGTATAAAAGTGCATTTATTCTTAAAGCTGAATCTTAACATATAATTACAGTAAATTACTTATCTACATGAATATTTTATTTGTTTTTCTCTGACACTGAGCAAGCACTTTTGGAGTAAAGATATTCTTGTTCGGCTGATATGTAACGAATTTTTACATTTTTTAGAATATATATTTTTCTGTGAGTTGTATGTTTTTTTCACTGGTCCCGATGACAACTATTCTCCCCTATTAATCTCAGTTCATTCAATGTAATGTCTAGGTCGTTGTGAGAATTAAGCCTACTATAGAGAAACCACCTTGGTTCTTGAAAATAACTGAGTCACTCGAGAGCAATCAATAGCACTAATGAACTTCGGTGATTTTATCCACAATTTCGTCCGCTCTGAACATATTACCGTTGAAATTATATAATATATATATATATATATATATATATATATATATATATATATATATATATATATATATATATATATATATATATATATAACGATTTACACACACACAGATATATATATATATATGTATACACACAAAAGATATATATATATATATATATATATATATATATATATATATATATATATATATATATAACAGACTGAATGTTTAAAATTTATCAATTAAATATATAAAATCAGCTTATTTCAAAATTTCACTGAAAAAAAATGATATTTCCTCTATTTTAACAAAATGTTGGGCAAAACGTCGAGGATTACTGCTAAGCCCAAGTCTAATACAGTTAAAATCTGAGCCACGTTGTGCCTAATCAGTCCCTATATGTGTCACCTCTTGAGAATACAAGGCGGTATAAACTTGGATGTGCATTTCATCTAATGGATAGAGGCTGGAATTTAAATGCAGTGAGCCGAGTTCCGATTCCAGCCGAATTTGAGGTATTTCCTTAAACGAAAAGATCCTTGGGAAATGTATGAATTCACTTCGTCTTCTTCCTCTTATTGGTTAATTAGTAGATCTTGTATCAGTAAAAGTTCTTATTATCTACAAAAAAAATTTTCTAATATCTAAGAATATTTTTGTCTTCAAATTGCCCGCAAAAGTGTGGTAAATCTTAGAAAAGAAACCAATCAATCAACTTAGAAAATGAAATTAATATTTGTTTATTTACATGAGTCAGCAAATACTTATGATTTATGTATTGATAAAGAGAATGTTATTTTTATAGAAGTAGATATTTTCGACTAGGTTGCTTTATTTTATTTAAATAAGAAGAGGTGATTCTCACTATGAGTGTTGCTAAAATCTTTGTGAGTGTCCTCGCCAGTTTTTACGGAATTCTGCGAAGCCAGTATGTGTTCATAATGAAAAGTCAATCAGAAATCACCTGTTGTCCACATGGCTCATTCAGACACAAGGGAAATGAAATTTCTCCATAGGAAGATGATTATGTAATGCCTTTTGTTTTAAATCAAATATCTATTACAGATATGCCTTCGCTACGATCACTTCCTAAAGCAATATAGGAGCGAACTTTTAAAAGAAAGCACGGTTTGGAAAATGCAAAAAATTAAAGGAAGCTAAGCATTTAATTGTTTACACGTGTCTATCGACTCATATATGTTAACAGAAATTATATATATTAGCAAGAGAAAAATATTACAATAGGAAAGACAATAGATGTAATTTATGTCTTGTTAAAAAATACTTAAATAAACCTAGCTTATTAAACAAGACAATTGACTTGATAGCTACATATAAGCATAAATCTAAATATTTGCTCAAATACGTTGATTCTGATCAATTTTTAATGTAAATTATGTCTTTTTTAAATATTTTTTATATTAATCTTAAAAGAAACAACAAATTAAAATTAATCCCTTTAAGATTAATAAAAAAATATTTAAAACTCTAAAATGTTTTTTTATATATATATATATATATATATATATATATATATATATATATATATATATATATTAATACCGTTAATTTTAAATCCCAAATATATTTTTTTTAATTAAAATCTGTTATGCCATTTTAATAACTTATAACTTCACCAACATTGTGATAACTATATATGTATAGTAAAATTTAAATTATTTAATGGTCAGTCTATACTTAGTACGTGGATGTTGCGTTGTGTATAAAACTCTGAGGCGTGCTATAGGTGAGAGATAATAACTCTCTCTCTCTCTCTCTCTCTCTGTATATATATATATATATATATATATATATATATATATATATAGGCAGCAACCTATGTAAAGTGTCTCTCTCACATTGAGATGTTTTCGGTAAGGGTATCTATATAGGATTCTTATATTATAGACCAGAATTTTCCATAAGGGCGCTTGTAAATTGTGATAGTTTAAGTGTCTTTTTATAGTGCTTTTGTCAGGTAACTGATACGCAGGGCTTCTAATCAAGGAAGTGTTAGTATAACCGATATAGATAATGGATTCATAGCAAGAAACACATTTTAGAACTGGACACTGAAATTGATACACTATACTTGTGATCGATAGGTTAAGTTTGATTGCGTTATTTTCATTACTGACAGCACGGTTTGCGGTTTTCGATTTTCTGTAATATATTATATATTATATGTTTTAAATGCTAAAGAAAAGTCTGCTTTTGTTTGACTCCTTCCTGTAAATTAACTGTATAATAGATCATTTCAGTTATTGTATGAATTTACGTCTGTAAGTGGCCATCACGTGACCCACTTAACTTTGTCTTGACCAAAATGAGATAATCGTCTTTTGTATCTTGACAACCCCATTGGCATTAAACTAACACAAACTGTAGCGGTCTCAAATTCTGAATCATATAGACTAATTAGCTTTATAGATATATTACTAAAACCAAACCTCAGACATATACCAAGCCTTGTTAGAGATGACCTGGATATGTTAAACCACACCTCTAAACACATCAACGGATGAATTATTATATTTTGTCGGAATTTTAAGTCCTGCTGTTATTGGAATGGGAAGGTAGAAAAACTATAATGGCGACTATAAGTATTTGTAGCAAAACTCAGCGCAGAAACAAAGAAATGGAAACGCATTCTTAATTGTAATTGGTGTTATCTCGAGATGGCAATCTTTTTTGTCAAATAGAAAAAAAATATGTTGCCTGCAAGTAATTCTCCTTGTATAACTAACGTTAGAAAATAAAGAGTTAGGACTCTTATTAACAGTTTCGGTGACACGTTCATTCAGCTTCAAAAGAGAGAGCAACGTAGAAACGAAGGCAGAAAAATAGTGCATTTGGCTATTTTAGCATTTTATATCTCTGGACACCTCGAGGCGTTGTAATGGTTAGCACGCTTATCTTGCTGGAAAAATTACGACTGTGTAATGAGTTCGATCCTCTCTGGGTGCCCCATACTTTCGGCCTTGTGCCACATCTAATCTACGCTTTGAAAATCACTATATATCTGTCTTCGATAACATATGCAAATCTTGACTCCCCTTCAATCAGATGCGGTCGACTGGAACTCATTCCTATAAAATTTCTGTGAAGACGAAATAATATTTTTTTTTATTTTAGCTTCGTCACAAAATAACTGTGACGTCCCTCAACACAGCCTTCGCTCGCTCCTCGTGGCTTCGTTCGGGTGTCGCCGCTCCAAACGTGACGTCCGCCTGTTGCGTCAGTCGTGTTGTCCCGTCCTGTGACGACTAACTGGCTTGGTATCGGTCGCGGCACCCAAATGTGACGTTCTAACCTTTTGGTGATTCGGATGGGAATCTGGTTAGATTCGATATCAGCCTCGTCGTTCCCAACTCGCTTCCAACGTCTGGTTACCAAAGTAACTGCGTTGATCTCCAGTCCGCCTACCCACGTTGTGAATTGATCTTAGGCAGACGAAATCAATCAGTCGTTGGGGCCGTAATGCAAAGTGAGTTCAAACGAGGGTAATATCACACAAATATGCATAAAATAAAATAAAATGATAACTCAAAAGTTCAAGGTATCAAAAAAAGGATAACAATACTTTATATCTGGTTGCTGGATACATAGGACTGCGTCTATCTCCCGACCCGCTATATGGATTGTGACACGTTGTTTTTTTGTTAGGCGAGTTTTAACATCTTAAGTTGTCTGTTCTTTAAGAAATTGGTTCTTGGTGTGTCTTCAGGCGAAAGTCGAAAAACTTATTTTGGTGGTATGGATCTAAGTCGCTCTTCAAAATAAATTGTTCTTGGATTGAAGATGAGTTCGGAAGTTGCGCGAATCTTAGTCAGCTGAGGCCTGCTTCAACTGAACACTGCAACTGAAAACTCTGCCGGACTGAACTGAACTGATTTTTTTGCTCGCTGCGACTTTGCTTATATGGACGCCGACCAAAACCGGGGTGGGTTTGTCGGGGTTGGAGGTTCCTCGATAATTCTAAATCCATACCCATTTCTTTTATTTTTGGTCAGGAATTTTCCACTCCTTTCCATTTTTGGAAGTCTTCTCTTACTCCCACCTTCTCTTATTCTCACCATACTTCAGAGGGGCGTCAACGGTTCTCCCCACTTCTTCGTAGCAACTTCTCATACCTATCCTCTAAATGGGCGGCGGCGGCTTCCCTCCTTGCGTCACGTGATCACCTCCGCCTGGCCCTCGTTATCATTCGGCCAATGGCGTCCAGCCGGGTGTGTGTGATCCGGCTGGCTTTGTTTTAGGAAGAAAAAAATATATATCTTGCTAAAAAAAAAAAAATCTTTTTCTTTTCCTTTTCTTTCCTTAATCGCAGCTCTCATCCTCCCGCTAATGTCACCCAGGGATCTATCTTCAACTTCGCCAATTTTCGCTAATTATCAGGGGTAGTCGTCTAGCGAAACACAGTCGACCGTCGTCTCGAAAAAACAGTTCCATTGTTCTAGTCGTATTCTTCTTGGTGCCAATTTCTGATAACATAGTTATCACAACCGAATTCTAACACCCATAGATGTCTTGTCAAAACGGCCAAGACGTGACCCAGGGTTGGCTTCGTGTGCGGTTAGCAGACGACCTATTAAATCCTTTCCCGACAATATTGTTTGCCCCCTCTGACACAGTTAATTTTTCTTATCTATCCAAAGCTCTGTATTTCACCTGTTTTTTGTCAGACAGTTCTACGACATTGGTGGTCAGAAAATTATCAAAATAACATTGTCAATTGTCTCCGAGTTTTTTAGCTAGCCGGTCTGTGGTTTGTTAATTAGATGTTCGCCAGCATTAAGTGGCTGTTATCTATCCTCGATAACACAAGTTCGCCACCAGAACATAGTCGATTTTCTTATCCATTTAGAATTTTTCTGCAATGGTAATGAAACCTTTCACCATTTGCGACTTATCAAAATAACATTTCAATGCCCCGGTCGTGGGTGGCTTCTTTTATCATCTAAGCTTAAGTCTCGCCTCTCTTTTCCTTTCTTTCCTTTCTCTTTTTCCTTTCTTTTCTTTTTGTGCTGATAAATGGTGTCACATAACAGTTGAATACCCTAATTTGTCCCTCACCGCAAGAGTTTCGCTAAAGTATGTGAAACAAAGTTTCCACAATGGTGTTTTAGTAAACCGCTACACTACGATCTCGCACCAACACGGACTAAAGAGAATAGGACTCTGGATCGAAATATATTATTGAATGAGATCCCGGAAAGAATACAAAATATGCTTTCACCACCGAGGAACTAAAATTCATTCTACAAAGCATATAATTACATTCAAATTGAAACATGAACATACTAATATCGGGATCTGCGTTATTCATACAAGTTGCTCTAACTTAAGGTAATTTATTCATGGCATATATGGAAAATTGTTGATAGCTCGGATAATGCTATTATGCAAATATGTTTTCTGGCGATAAAAAGCTATAAATAAGGCGCTATAAGTTATAGAATAGATACTATATGAGAATATAGGTATCCGGACAAAGTTTCGAAAAGCAAGAAATTATTATTAATATTATCTCTAACAAGAATTACATCGTTTACTATTTTTTTATATTTCATCAATTTAATCTGCCCAACGCTCTTTCCGTTCATATCCTTATGTGAGGTACTTTGGTAGTTAATACATGTATTAATCCTTTGTCTATTGAAGTCGTCAAACTTTAAATTGTAGATGGAATTATGTTCGGGATCACATTCAATATTTGTTGTTTCAATTTTTCATTGTTGTTGTAATTCTTTATATTCTTCGTGACAATCTTTCAAAGGGTCTCAATGAAGTTGAGTTCTGGAAATTTAGGCAGACATTCCATAAATCGCTTGCCTTTGGATTCTATTTCATTTTAGAAATAACTTTGTGAACTTATCTACATGCGATCGAGCATTGTCTTGTATGAAAATTATCTTCGATATGAAATTTCGTGATTTTTTCTTGTACCAGAGTAATAAATTTGAGTTTAAAAACTTTAACGCTCTTCTCGCTATTCATTTTCAGTCCATCTTCAACGAAGCCGTGTCCAACGATGGTATCACCAATGATTACTTTCCTGAAGATAACTCCTCCTGCACCTTACTAACGTCTAAAGCGGGTTGGACGTTCACTGTCCCCCGCCAAACTCCTTGTGGTGAAAGCGTCAGGAGAATGGCTCGACATTTATCCGTGAATAAAACGGAGCTGAAATCGCCTTTCATGTCGGCATTTACCCATTAAATTATTTTCTTTGTGTTAGCGTTTGATGATGTAGGCCTTGATTGGACTTTAAACTTTTGCAAGCTCATGCAAGATAATATTCCTTGTTCCTTTGTTCGTTCTATATACACCAGATTCGTGAAATATTTTCTTGCTAGTACCTAACTGATTTTCTTCAAAGACTGAGTTATCAGATGGTTCTACTTCTTTGTTATCTTCCTTTTACTATCATCAGGTCTTCTTTTCCGGGTACAGTTGATGTTAGAAATCGCTTTCTTGATCGTCCGCGCGTCCCTTTTAATCAGCTTTGCAATATCACTTGCAGTAAACCCTACGGCTAATATATTTACAATTTTCTTCTTCTTTGCATAAATCTTTTTCTTTTCTCATTCTGATGATTTCTATCGTTTCAAAAAATACGGAAATAAAAAAAAAATAATACGACGTTCAGAGCAGCGGTAACCTGTCGTTGCGTAAGAGCCCTATCCACTAAAATCCTTCATCAAATCGTAATACCCACTATAACTTCGCCCAGGAACACATTGGGTGAGCTAAATGACCGGTAGACTACGTAACTATACAATTTTCCATCTGGTAGTTAACTAATTTCCTCTCCAATGAATACTTCAGATCTCCAAATATCTCCTGTATGGAGAGCTGGCCGATGGAAGGAGACCCACCTGGCGGTCACAGCTGCTCTACCGCGATATCGTGAGGCGTGACATGAAAGCTGTGGACATAAACACTCCTCTCCGAGGAGAGCCTGCAGCCATACGATCCAAATGGAGAGGAAACCTGACCCAACAGCTCAAATCAGGGGAGGAGAAGCTGACATAGGTCGCCACGGAAAGCCCAGCTCGCAGAAAGCAAAGTGACAGATTCAACAGACCAGAGACATAACACACATGCGACGTAGGCAACAGAGAATGTCACTCTCGCACCGGCCTCTACAGTCACAGACGTCGATCCATCAGCCAAGCAGATAACTAGGATGCTACACGTGTTCAACTAACCGACGGCGGCCTACACGAATGATTTGCATAATACTCTTATCCGAGCTGTATACGAACAATCCAAATTAAAACGTTTGAAAGTTCCACAAATATTTTCGAAACAACTTTAAATTTTACTTGGATAAGTTCTCAATTCTATGGACGCACACGTTCGATGAACTAATTGAATTCAAAACTATAATTAACAGCTCATTTAATAACATCCAATTCACAATGGAATCCAGTGGTGACGAATTTTCATTTCTGAACATTTTAATCATAAAAAAGGCACAAGAATTGATTCTAACATCCACTACAGAGAAACAGTTTCTAAACAATCCTTGATATTCACATCAAGCCTTCTTACAAAGAAGAAAGCGAATGTTTCATTTAATCTAGCGTGAGTAATTTGCAAAATTGTCTCAAATTATGAAACTTGCTGTCTAAAAGATTCCAAAAATTCAAAGAAATTTTACTCGAAAGATTGTACCCATCTAAAATATACGGCGTTCAGAGCAGCGGTAACCTGTCGTTGCGTAAGAGCCCTGTCCACTAAAATCCTTCATCAAACGCAATCATATAATGCAACAGTACGTTCATCGTAACTGTTCCGATGAGATGCTTTCACTGGTTCCCAGACTTCATGAATTCAAGCGACCTGCGTGGCTGGCATCCCGCTCTCAACTTTTCACTGTTGAAACTTTTAAATGTAGCCGTCTCTTCTACTCCAATAGCTTCATATTTCGCACCTCTCGCCTGTGGAACACCCTCCCCTATTACTATTTCCCTGAGAGCTATAATCTCCAACTATTCAAATGTAATATCAATCGACATCTCCAGTTACCTTGATCTATCCACTATCCTTCTCCTCATCCTTTCTTCTATCACTCCTATCTGCTCTCGCTCGAAATCATTTGCAACCCCCTGCATCCTAGTGACTTCCCGCCTTGCTCGGGGCGTAATGTTTAAAAAAAAATTGAATAAAGTGATCGTGCCAAAGTAATTATGTTCGAGCAGCGTTACAATTTTCAAACACTTCCTTCGAGTAATTCTCATCCCAGATAGTGGCAAAGGGACAGCCGATACAATAGTATCTGGGCGCAATATTTTCAAGGCCAAAGGAATTGCATCATACCCCCCGAAAATAGATTCATATTACGACACACAACTGCAAATGACCTAATCTGAGGAAAAATCAGAAATTGATTATCCCTTGTCTCTCCAGTGGGTCCGTATGGCGAAAGAAACGAAATTTTAGCGGTTTTCTCAATTAATTTGCACAAGGTTGTAATATTCAGTCGGCGTTTAGAATTATGCGCAAACAAATAAGTACTTCAAATTGCAAATATTCCAACAAGCCAAAAGGAATTAATAAAGAAAACCTATTCAAAAAGAAAAAACACGTCTGAACAAACTCTAACAAGGTACATTTACCAACGACTGTTCACACACGCACACATTCAAAAATATTAGGACAAATCTAAAACTTGCTTTCTAAACTCACACACGCACACATTTAAGAAAGCCA
This sequence comes from Acanthosepion pharaonis, assembly GCA_903632075.3. Classification (NCBI taxonomy): domain Eukaryota; kingdom Metazoa; phylum Mollusca; class Cephalopoda; order Sepiida; family Sepiidae; genus Acanthosepion; species Acanthosepion pharaonis. The sequence goes on along the minus strand of CAHIKZ030002011.1, from coordinate 116,668 downwards.
GTAAGATCGAAGAAAAAAAATTCCTGACACTTGAACTACATAATATTTTGCTATCATGAACTACTTAATACTTAGTTGTCATGAGGTGTTTAAAACTTTGCTATCATTAGCCACACTTACTAACCCATAACTTTCCCAATTTTTGATAACAAAAATTTATGATCATCATTTATGCGAAAAAAATTCTGGGTTTGATCATGTGATGACAATCAACTATTCAAACTGCATTTTGTGCAGATAGGAATCTCAGTTAGTTTTTGCATAAAACAGAAGTAATTATGCAACTCCTTTTAGATGGGAGACTGAGAATTGCTTAAACTCATATTTCTCCATCTCATTTTAAACCCTTTGGAAAAAGTTATAGAATTATGATACCAGTAACGATATTATACATAAATATTCTTAAAGACTCCTTCGCATTTCAACATCTCTTTTCCCTATCCAACGTCGTGCGTATTTATATATATATATATATATATATATATATATATTTTATAAAAAAATAAATTAAGTTGGGAGATCAATCGTAAATAGACTTGGGTAGACGCATCACTTGTTAATTATCAGATCAAAATGTTATATAAAACATCTATCAACACACAAATTAAAAAGGCCTGTAAGAAAATTTCTAGCTAACAATACTAAAATTTTGTATAAATCACATTACCTGAAACATGTCGCTATTAGAGAAGCCCTGTATAATAAACATCTCTCACCTATCAACCTCACCTTATGTAATGCGAAGGTTCGGAATGAACGCTCCAATTTAAAACAATAGTAAAAAGAAAATACAACTTAAACAATCAACATGTGAGGAAAAATTCACAACACCAAAAACAACTCCCTCTTGAAAATCTATAGAACTGACCGAAGCGTTTGCAACAATGGCAATTATGCAAAGTTTCTGTACTCCTTTACATATACAACAATGGAAAAATGTATGTATGCTGGGAAAACTAAATAAAAATTTAATTACATCTTCGGTGTATGCCGTATTTAATGAAAGATGGTTAAAACGAAAAGTTGCTACCCAAATATATATTAATACATACACTTACACAGTCACAGTCACACACACACACACACATATATATATATATATATATATATATATATATATATATATATACAAAAAGAACTTATTTTAGCCAACGCGTTTTTGACTCCAAACGAAAGCTGATCTGCAAAGATAGGTCAGAGGAACATTCAAACAAATGCTACAACGCGACTTAGCATCCATCCTCTTACAGGAAGAAATTGAACAAAACTGATTTTTTAATATCTTCTGGAAAGGCTCTGGTAAACAACGGACGTCGATGAATCGTACAAAGCAATTCAGTCCCAAAAATATATAAAAGAAAAATCTATGTAAATTTAAGAAAAATCTATGTAACCACTGACTCCCTTGATAGATGTCACAAAATTAAACACATAGCATTTGAAAGAGTTCTCATTGGAAAAAAAAATACTTTTCAAAAATTGTCCATAGTAAGGTTAAGATTTGTGAGTGGTACCTCGCAAGATATGAAAAAAGATGCACACACTAATATACTTTGGACAGTTTGAACAATAATTCAGTTAAATGTATCGATTAGCCAACAAAATTGTACCTACTGGTGTCGTAAGAATCGGCTTATTATGGAGGAAATTATATTAATTTAACAGTTGTTACAGATTAGTGAGATTCATTATCAATTGTAATATTCTCTACTGGTTGGATTACAGATGGCCCAGTTTATTCTAACTTGCTTCAGAAGGTGGTAAGAAAATTTAATTTCAGCAATTTGAGGCGCCTCGACAATATCATAGTTTTGTAAAGGGCTACCATGATCTTGTTAACCAGGTAAATTGGAGGAAGTGGTTACGTAGACTGTCCACCACATACAGCAGATCTCACAGCATGGTAGCAATCATAAAATGTCGATGTTATAATGGCTGCAGAAACGGGATTAACCATGCAAATCATAATGGTATCTGCGACTCCATTATTAAAGAAAAGGGAAATGAAGGTAGAATATGCTGCGGCAGATATAGTTCCCCTCTAGACCGCAAGTGATAAAAAATCAAAACATCAACGTGAAATCACGAGTCATTTTTCGTCACATCGAGGCTTTAATATTAATATCATGCCTGGTGGCAAAATCGTCTAGATATATCTAAACTCTATGCTGTATACAAGCGCACCTGGTCAATGAATTACAAATGTTTTCATAGGAGAAAACGACTAATATTATAGATTTTCAAGCATTCATATTATACAATTTCTGTACACAAAATGTACATAAAGTATACAAAAATGTATACACCCACCCACACATATATATGTATAGTTAGGTAATGTTTTTCATATATATATATATATATATATATATATATATATATATATATATATATATATATATATATATATATATATACGTTTACTAATCCATATGGATAATCACAGGAAGGATGTAATCCAGGGAGCTCGATCAAAAACCAGAACCAATGTTAATTTAATTTAAATTAAAAAAAAAACAAAACAAAAGAAAACAGACAACCATAAGCGCCCTTTGATTATATTTTGTTTCCCTAGGAAAGTGTATTTTTCCTGGTTTCGCAGACCACATTTCAAAGAAATGGTTTAAAATTTACATATTATTATACTCTTTTGAGAGGTACTTGTAAGTTCATGTAAATTGATAGAGGAGGGGGAAGGACGAAAGACGACAGAAATGGTTGAAGTTAGAGAACGAAGGAACCGATAGGAACAATTATAAATCTATTTTTATTGACATACCTAAGAGTAAAGGAGGGGCTACGGACCAGACATTGGCCTACTTAATAAGTCATCACACATGAAAAGAGAAAAAGATAGAACAAAGAAAAGATATAAGATATCACCATACCTCAACTTAAAACTACCCAGCAAAAGTGTATGAAAATAATATGTAAATTTTAAAACAATGTTATATGCTTGGAAATGTGATCTGAGGAAACAGGAAAACATCACTTTCCCAGGTTAATGAAATATAATCAGTGGACATTTAAGTTAGTCTTTGTTAAATTTTAATTTTAATTAATATATATATATATATATATATATATATATATATATATAGAGAGAGAGAGAGAGAGAGAGAGAGAGAGACCCACATGCACACACAGACACAGACACACACAAACAGACACAAAGACTCACACACACACACACACACACACATATATATATATATATATATATATATATATATATATATATATATATATATATATATGCACACAGTTTTCAGCCATTTTCAAGGTTGAAATATATCAACTGATATCCACTAACAGATTGTTGTGTGTATGTATTTATATATTGTTTCATTTTCAAAACATTGTCAAGATATTGGGTTCATATACATAGCTGATATTATTGGGGTTTTTTACGCTTTTTTTTGGTAAATGCATAGCTGAGAGCGCTCGTATAGAAAGAACAACTGGACAGATTTTATATAATTTATCATCCGCAAAGAAAAAAAAATAAGATCACATGTCAAATGGTATAATAACTAAGGCAAACTACCTTTTGTATCAAATTCAAATACACACACACACACACACACACACACACACACACACACACACACACACATATATATATATATATATATATATATATTACTATTATTATTATTTTTATTATTTTATATATATTACTTATTTATTTTATATATGTATATATTTCTTAACTCTAATTTCCCCGACTCCGAAGTTTCGTGGTAATATGTCCACAATAGGTAGTCTGTATATTAAAAATGTCAAATAGTCATGAATATTCCTTTTTGTTTTCTTTTAATTTTCATATCTATGTCTTTTTAAAAATTTTGTTAGGTACGCGCGATTGCTCACATACGTAAATGGACACAGAGTTCAACACCCAGCCGCGACAGTCTATTTCATGAATTAAATACAATCGTCAGGTTATACAAAGAGACATGGATCCTTTTAACTGATAAATATCGCATATCTTGAAACAATATTTTTATCACACACACACACACACACATGCATAAACATATATATATGCTCGTTTTATTGAATATGGTAGAGAAGTTGGTTTTATTTATTTTTTTTTATTTTACAATTTCTCATGAGATCTTATAGATTTTGTTTTTCTTTCGTTAGATCAATTTTATAAAAACTCATGAAAGCGCAAGACTATTCATCCTCTCGCACGCTTTCTTTAAATAATTAAATAACATAAACAAACGATTATTAATAGCAGATTTCCTAATCAATTGTTGGATTTCCATATAAGGTTTTTTTCTATCTGAGGTTGCTAATGGTAACGACGAGAATAGAAACGTAAACAATAACATTAATATTTTTCTATAAAATTCAGATGAATGACAATTACAAACAAGATGAAACTAGATCAAGAACATTATAAAAGAATGCACAACACCAGATGACAATAGCAAAAATATAAACTAATTTTTTACAATAGCATATTTCATACCGCCAAACCAATAGTTAAAAATAGAAATTCATCTCTCAGATCAAAATTAAACAGAACAAATATTATTTACAAATTTAAAATGCCCATTATGTTATTGTATTCCTGATCAATCAAAATTCTTAAATAATTATATAGGCTATACTACAACATCTTTGACATGAAGACTCACACTACATCTTTCTGACTATAGCTCAATTAGGTCTCATTTAAATAATCATGGAGACCTAATGAAACCTATTCATAACATTGTTGATAACACAAATATAATACCATCATCTGCATGTAAAAGGGGTTAAAATAATGGAATCCTACACTCAATAATATTAAGTATGAACATAGACGCAATATATTGACCGTGTTTTTAAAATAAAAATATTATATAAAAACTTAAAGACAACAATGTATTTCTAGTTAAAATTTAATATATTTCAACTTTGAAAATAGATAAATGCATAGCCGAAAGCGCACGGAATAAAAAGAAGTATTGGGCAGTTTTTATATAATTTATCTACCGAAAAGAAAAAGAAAAGTAAGATCACATGAGGAATTGTATAATAAAACTAAATCATAGCACTATATTAAACGAAACTTGAATGACAGAATTATTGCTAACTAAATACACACATATTTTAAGACACTTGTATACGTTTTTTTTTTTATAGATACAAATATTTAAGTAATTTGATTTTTTTAAAATTTTTCTCTCTGGTCAGTATTTAAATTTAATTTTAAATGAGTTATTTATTTAATTTTTAATCGCGTGTAACTACAATAGTAACCACCTCTTAATTCAGGTTGTTTATGATTCACCGAGATCAAAAAACCGAGAGACGGACGGACACACGTACACTGCGCTTTGTTTATATAGAAAGTTATTTGGCGGAAATGCAGCTAAGTAAATATAATTTAATCATGGAATAATATTATTCTCTTTAATGATTTATAATGTTTGAATTTTCATATTTAGATTTCGGCATTAAATAACGCTTAAGTGTTAATATACGCCTAAAAATAAGTCAACCAACCAACTAGTTAACACATTGAACGGGGGAACCGACAGGGCTTGAAACTGTGATTTCGTTATAAACGAATAAAGTGTCGCTGGCGACATTAGAGTTTGAACACAGATCTCCAGAGGGCAAACACTGGCGATCCCATTTCGAATATGGAGATCATGTGATGGTACAGGAAATGTATGTATGGGAATCAATGTGGCGTCTAATTGATCAACATTTCTATTCTAGTACTATACCGATCACTCTTTCTACACTATATTATTCACTATACTATTTTTCTATACTGATCACTATAGGGAATATTCTGAGTGAGCTGGTCAAACTCTCTGTCTCTGAGTAGAAAAGATCCCCAAACGAGGCTATGTCGTAGAGAAGAATCTCGTCTCTGGAGACAACTGCCCGACACCGTTTTTTACGGGGTCTATGGGGAAATTTTGGCAGAGCCTACGGATTCGGATACCTCACAATAAACTCGGCCTTGTGCTTCATCTGACTGCGTGGGACTGTTAGTGAATATCATCAAAATTTCTATGTAATTTACTATACAGATCACTATTTCTACACTATCCTCTGTCTCCATACTATTCACTATACTAATTTTTCTATACTGATACCTATACGTATTACTGTACGACAGTTACTTTTCGATCGAGTATTATCGAACAAGTTCTGTTAGTGACATCTGACACCAGTATTGTTCAACGGCGTTACTATAGTTGTATCTGCGATTACAAAGTTTCTCCTACAATGAGCATTACGAAAGTGACAACGAGTATTCGTTGACATCACAAAAGTGGCAACGATAATTTATTGACATCACAATAATTTTATAATTCCTTAACAGGAAGGTGACATAGCACTTTTTCACATTGTAGTATATTGAACACTTTTCATATCAAATGGAACAAGAAATCCATAACGTCTGCTTTTCAACATTAAAACGCTCCCTATTTTCCAGTTACATGATTCAGAAAATTATCCGTAATATAATGAAAAATAAGAAATGCTTCAAATTGAAATACTACAGTGTAATAGAACCATTAAAATCCCAGTGGCAAAAGAAGCCAAAGAATTTTGGAAGTGTACAGGACGAAGAATCTTCTTTGTGATAGGGCTGGCCGTAATTAAGTAACGCAACGAAACAGCATTCGAGTGTCTTACAGATACACTAAAATACAATGACCTCTCTAGTGTCATTTCGAGAGGCGACCCATGCGTTATAAATGACAAATTGAAAACAGGCTTTTTTCTTAAAGCAACTCAAATATGAATGACAGGGAACTGCTTACAGTGGAAACCCTCACGTTATTAGCTTTCACTATAGAGATAGCTAGAAAAACAGATTCAATATTTGCAAACTTGATGACATCATTAGCCGAGGCTTAATCAACTATCGTTACTTTATAGCGTAAAGAAAATCAGTATATCATTATTTTGTTAGCAAATTCAGCATCCATACATACATGCATGTTAATCATACTGGCATGCGTAGTGATAATGACAAAATAATATTCGTTAAAATTTTCAAGTCTATAACTGATTTCTAAATCTCAAACAAAATGCTTACACATAATTAAGTCTCAAATCATGTAAATACAAAATCGCCATATATATATATATATATATATATATATATATATATGGAAAAGGTTATAGTTGCTCCAATGGGTGAAATATGTATATTTAAACATTTAAAAAGAGAGAAACCTCGGAAAACGAACAATAAGACATGAAAAGAACACATGTAAAACTTATTCCTTCTAAAATGTATTCCTTTTATTTGACTAAAGAAGGTCACGAGACCGGAAACCCGTGTAAGAAATATGAAGAAGAATAATATATATATATATATATATATATATATATATATATATATACTAAAAACATCTCAATTATAACCGAAAAAGTTTGCATCTTTTTTTAATATATATATATATATATATATATATATATATATATATATATATATTGTGTTAAACGATATATAATTTCTATATAGCAGTAACCAATTTTAGAAAAAAACTATGAAAATTTATTTTGTAACTCGTTTTGTCATTTAAGATATAATCGGACTAAAGTGATTTTTACATTGATGTTTTTGTATGCTGAACAAACATATATGTCTGCGATAAGGATCTGTGACTCGCCTTAGCAGACGGGTTTACCCAGGAAATGATTGTAGCCGACCATATTCCTAACTTGCCAAGATATGTAATAGTTATATATGAAGAGTACCCTCCGACGAAATAGAATGTTTATATATGGATATAAGAGTCAACTGTGCGTAGTGATATTAGCTTGACACTTATATGTTTTCTTCAGACGTAGTGTCAACAAATATTGTGTCTATTTGGGTAGCAATTTGACATTCCATCAAATTTTGTTAAAGGACATTGGATGTTGCTTGTGAAGGATTCTAGTGGATATTTCTTTTCGTAGATTCCAGAGAATATTAATTGTTTCCGGTGAAATTTTAAATAGATTTTTCCAAATTCTCATGACATTCTTTCATAAAGAATTATTAGAGCGGTTTTGGTCCAAGCTATATCGATTTCGTCGTATTGCAAATGCCTACTGTTTACACGTTATATCGCTTTCTTTTAAAAGCAGGTAGTTCGTTTTATGATGTCATATTTTTAATTATGATATATATTTATTATTACTTTTCAGGGTTAAGGTTAGTGCATAATGAAATTTTATAACATGGTATATTTAAGCTCCCTGGGAATTTGTGATATTGTGGTATATGTAGTACTGAATGTTGAGGGAAGCGTTTTTATGGTGATGAGAAAATTGTAATAAATGAATGTGTCGTGAATCAGTTTAGCTAGGTTTAGGAGAGAAGGTGTCGCCCAGCCTTTCCCTATTTTCTCTTTGGCCATGTGCCACAGTTGTCTTAAAACAATGAATATATATTATGTTTCTTCTGAAATTCAATAAATTCTTTTATTGGGGCTGTATTATTTATTTTAATCCTTCTGAATTTGTCGCTTTACTATAATTCCTATTGAGTCTTATGTTATCTATTTTCACAAGATAGTTAGGTTACTCAGAGCAATCGCTGACTCTTTTACCATCTGTATTTCTGGTCACTATCAAATGTTCAGCTTTTCCACATTATTTTTCTGAAGACTGATATTATCTGATTTTATGTTTATCTCAGCATTTTATTTTTATATTACGAAAATTTCCTTATCGCTTATAATTTCTGTCTATGGCATTCTCAGTATCTTTCCGTAATACAATGTTTCCGTTTCTTCTCTAAATTTTTGATGAATCGAAATGCCATATACGAGGATTCGAATTACATAAGACTTCAGCATTTTTTAATTTATTTTCTAAAGAGATTTTCCGTTTTTATAACACTATCTTTAGTTTTTGGAAGGCAAAGTTTGCTATTAATTTGCGACATCGGATTTTGATGTCATATTTTTCATCATCTGTTAAAACATTTCCTAGATGTTTACAATTCTGTATATGTTTGAATTTTACATCACCAGCTCGCATCTTGAAATGTCTCTACAGTTGACAACCATAGAGTATATCTTTATATAATTAACAACAACTATAATAACAAAAATAAATCCCATGTTACATATTTAAAAGAGGCAGATAAGACTAAAAACTGATTATTACTGGCACATATGGGCTTCCAAAAAACCTCATTTTCTAACTTCAACCTCATCATTCCAGAAACGATACGTGGTTACATATTCGTTTTTCTAAAGCAATTTTCATAGGAGATATTGCGTTGAACTACACACCTCGGAACCACTAGTTCAAACATGCACATTCCACCGAAGAAGAAAATGTTCCACTAAGCTTATGTCCCAGAAATATTGTATTAAGGTAACGACTCACGAGAGGCTGCCTCTCCCCGACTATTAGAATTTTAACCTCTTCAATTCTAGGTACAAAGTTTTCTATCCTACATATCCTCATGGTATACATTCATTGTTTCCTCAGTCTATGACTAGACAGGGCATACGGCCACATCACGTTGAAACATTAGTTCCCGGACGATCACCGAAGTTAAGCAACGTCGAGTCTTTTCAATATCTTGATGACTGACCGCTTCGGATTATCAGGTTTTGTAAGCTTGGATGTGCAGGTGGTGTAATGGATAATAAATAGGAATTCTACATCGGAAATCTGAATTCCATTTCGAGTCGGGTGCTTTATATTCACTTACGCGCAATTACTCTTGGGAATTGTATGAATCCACATCATCTCCCCTAGCTATGGTTTAATTAGTAAGACTTGTATCACTAAATCATTAATATATCCAACAAATAATTCTCAGAATCTAAAAGTAGTTGCTGGCTTTAAATAACCTGCATTGTTGATAAGCCGTAGAATGCGAAACAAGCAAATGAATCAGTCTATAACTATACAACAACCTTCTATCTTGGACAGTCTTACACAATATTTGTTTATATGTGAAGCTTATCTGAAATTTTCAAATCTTAAAAATGCAGACCTTATCGCTCGGATTTAAGAATCTTTCGAATTTAATTTTCAGACACACACACATATATATATATATATATATATATATATATATATATATATATATATATATATATATATATATATATATATATACAGACCTTCTCGTTCCATGGAGGAATACCTGCATGATTGTCAATGTCTTCACGGGTGTAGAGTTTCTCTCACTTTGCTTGGAAAATTGCGCTTTGGTGGGACTATTTAATTTATAGTTGTAGATTTTTCATTCAGAAGAATCGTTCTTCTCGTCCAGTTGCTACACAATTTGACAACGACAAAAAAAAAAAAGGAAAAACATTATTTTTGTTATTTACACATGAGAAGGGAGAGATTCGTAATTTTCAACGTAAGACTGGAATTAGAATTCGGCTCAAAGTTTACTTAATGCGAGCCGTTCTCCGTTACTCCACCGTAGCATTGTTCCTGATTTCTATCTTTCTTTCTTTGTAATAAACACTTATTACCAATTGTTTATATTTATTATAAACATATAAATATAAATATATATATATATATATATATATATATATATATATATATATATATATATATATATATATATATATATATATATATATATATATATATATATATATATATATATATATGTATGCATGTATGTATGTGTGTGTGTTACTTGATTGTTGGTATTTAATTATTGCATTTATATAAGTAGTTTCTCACAATTTCAGATGCTGACATTGGTAGTATGACAGTACAGGTGGGATTCTACCAACAAGAAGATATCATCATCATTTTTAGGTAATGACTTTCTAAAAAGAGTAAAATATCCTCACAATAAAATCTACACCATTTTCAATCATTAATCTTACTGAACTTTAATGTGGTGATCTTACGTAATGTAAATATAATTAAAAATCTTTTGTAATAGTGGCAACATCGATGTATATGACAAGACTCGTTGTGCGCAAACCTGTCAGAAACGCAGCGCGCAAAATGAAGATCGATTTACAACATAAAATGAATCGGGGTGAGTATGTGGAATAAGAACTTATTGTAGTTGAAATTTCATCTTTGGAGTCATTGTTTTCAATATATCAACCATAGTTTTTGTGAAAAAAATATTATACACGTTATTTCCAGAACTTCGCTCGTATATATTGTCAGATTCCTATTATTTATATTCATCTGTAAATGAAGTGCATTGATAAGCAAGGATATATTTAGTAAATATTTGTCGTGTAAAATAGAACTCTTTTTCTTCTCCAAACGACAGACATATTTATGTACCGAATATTTTTGTTATGCTTGAATTCACAAGCAACGTTTAAGATCATAACTGTGTCTGTTGCAAGAGATAGTCATGCTTTCTTAATCAAAGTATATTTATATACAGAAACACGTATATCATTTCTGACTTAATTATTTTATCTATACAACAGGTACACGTGTCCTGGACTCTCACAATAGAGCTTCGGAGAAACCACCAACCAGTGAAAATAAGACACTTCAGACGTCGACAATGACTATATAACAAACGAAAAATCAGAAAAGAATCTGTTAATGTAGAGACTTTCTTATATCAATAAAATAAAGTAAGAAAATGAAATGATATGGCCTGGTGACAAGATCTGCTGTACTGTTCATTCCATCTTTCAGGGATTATATTTGGGCGACGTAGACCGCCAGACTATGAAAGACAACAACCATTTCTGAAAAGAGAGGAGATCTGCCAAAACTCAGGTTTTATCCTACAACTAACACAAATTTAATCATTGGTACTGTCATGACTATCTATGATAAAAGGACAATTGAAAGTAATATTAATATATATATATATATATATATATATATATATATATATATATATATATATATATAGAGAGAGAGAGAGAGAGAGAGAGAGAGAGAGAGAGAGATCATTCAAATATTTTGCGAAGCATATTAACGATATAGTTACACATTCCAAATACACGACACTCTCTAAAGAAATATCACATTAATGGCTTTTGTAATAATATTTATCTATATCATTACTACGTTATAAATAGTGTAAATAGATCTTCTGACCTGGTTTGCGATGAAAAGTCTCTCAAATTTATTCACTGCACACGTCAGGACCATCAATTATGTTTCAATTTATATTTCCTTCCATCTCTTAAAAAGTGCAGGAAATTAAATAGCAGAGATGAAGCAGTGGGGTTAAGTGTAGGGTTAGTTTTGAATACATGCGCTAGGTTCGATTTAGGGAACATGCACTATGATATTATCTAAGTTTTAACTGGTACAGTGTAACCCGGATATAAGAGACCCGGATATAAGAGAAACCCGGATATAAGAGAGATTTTCTCTGGTCCCAAATTAGAGCCTGTGTTAATGTATATAAAATAGACCAAAATCCGGATATAAGAGAAACCCGGATATAAGAGAAACCCGGATATAAGAGACTTCTTCTCCGGTCCCGACAACTCTCTTACATCCGGGTTACACTGTATGTGTTCAAATATCCTGTATCAAAAAAAAAAAAAAACCAAGCGGATAATTAAAAAAGCCCTTATCAAATACGGATTATTCTTAGGCAAAAACAGTGCTCCTAGAAGCAACTTTCAGATAATTTGTCGGGTAAAGACATATACAGCATTTAGATCTCAGAATACTTGGAGCAAAAGTACGAACTGTTTGAAGAACAATCTTCTTTTTTATGGGCTGGTTTTTGCCACGTGTTCCTATCATCTTCTTTCATGTAGTAACCCAGAATATGAATAACGTTGACATTCGAAAGGTTTGCCAGTTACTTCACCCTTTTCAATTTTCATCTAGTTCCGAGTTCAATATGTAATAGTAATATATATTAAGGTAAATTAAATTAGAAAGAAAGGAATGGAGTTCTACGTGTAGGATTGATTCAGGCTGGGGTGTAATAGCAAGCGGCCAGTAGATTACATTCTGTTAAGTTTTTAATGTGTCCCCATATCTGCTATCAAGTTAAAATCAAATGAAAGATTAACGTCTCTTATTAACTTTTTATTAGTAGTTCTAAATATCTATTCTTTCTCACTCACCAAACACGACTGCAAAATTAAAACAAATCTTTTGCCCGATGACCCGTATTTCAAATAATTTTAGTGAAAAATACACATTATATTTGTGAAAATATACGGTTATATAATTCAGGGTTCAGTCCTAATTTTGGTCAGCAACTTATACTAACAATAGACAGAATTTCTATTTTTTATTATTTCAGTTTATAATATTTTATTTATACTGATATAATCTTTCTTCATTTCAATTCTATTTCTCTATCGTATTAATTCATTAAAAATTTGGAAATAAAACACCATCAAGCTGATAAAAGAAAATGTTACAAAAAAATAAACGATTTACAACGGCGTAATCAATTTTTCTCAACAAAGAGAGTTGTAAACTACAACAGACATCAAATAAAAGTCTGTGGAAAAAATAAAACAGACGAAATGAAATACTACCCAAGCATTAATTATGAATATACAACATCTCATAGTTTAATTAATATATGACTTTTTCCTTTTTACTAAACAGAACTTGCTGCGTAAAATTTGGAGAAGATGGTTGCCAATATAAATATAGATTTGGGTTGAACTAAGCTCTTGTCCTCCATGGAAACTTGCATCTATCAGAACTCATATTTCATGGAAAATGTTATAATAGCCTGGATGATAATTAAATTCGGTACTAATATAGAACAATATAGCTTGAAGTTATGTAGAAGACAGTTGGTATTCATAAATATTCCAGCATCACAAAATTATCAATCCATATTAAAGAAGAGAAAGTTGAATCATCTGAAGACAAGTTTGTTAAAAGGAAACTTTTATTGAGAGTTTTTAGTAAACATTATAAATAACATTCTCAATAATTATATTACGCGATACTTTTCAAGGCCAAACAAATTTCATCATACACCCCGAAAATAGATTCATATTACTGCACACCACAGCAAAAGGCCAAATCTGAGGAAAATACAGATCGATTGGATCCTGTCACTCCAGTGGGTCTAAAACTGACCGTATGGTGAAAGAAAGGAAACTAAACAGTTGTTTCAATTAATTTGCACAAAAGTCTATATATATTCAATTTGTGTTTTTCTGAGAAAGTCGACAACCTTATTAAAAAAAATATGTATAATGATAACAATAATAATATTCGTTAAGTATAAATTGACTTAATAAAATTAAAACTTCTATGTTGTTATAAGAACCAAAATGAAGTTATTGTTTTTTTATACAGAAGTGTTCCTCTGCGTATATAGCGGTTTAAAATGATATACAATAATGATGCTTGGCCTAGTGTCCGAATTTATTTACCTGCTCGTCGTATGCGAAACAGGCACTTGCGAAAATTTTACTGCCTTGCCGAGAACACATACATAGAGTCAATGAATATTAACAACAGATAATGTTTCTAATAGAATATGTTTTAGAAACTGAAGTAAAAGCGTAAGTCATTCGTTTTGGATTGGTGCAAATTGAACGCATAAGTTTATTCATTCTTTTGATTTCTGAACCGACGAGAAAGTCTCAATTTGGCAGATGTTTTAAGCTTGTTGCCTTCTGACATCTCCATGAATTATTTCCTTTATTGTGCCTTCACATCTCTATGAATCATGAGTGTATTTTCTATTTATCAACAAGCAGCGTTAGAAAAATGATCGAGATTTTTGATTGAATCTGTGATAATATTAGGGAAACTGGAAACTTTGGGGCCCTACCTTTTTCAGCAAGTGTATTTTGGTCATTGATATCAGTCAGTTATGTGCCATGAGTGATACACGCTTAGGCGATAATGTATCGAAAGATACATGACTGACGAGGCAAATTTTCCCCGCAGTAAGTTGTTATTTCTTTCTGCGGTAGACCAGTTGCAATCCAAGTCTATAGAACCAGATTTCTCTTGCTTTTTTCCTATTTCTCGGGCTCATTGAAATACTAATGTTATTTAAGTGATGGTTCACTGATAATAACATTTTTTAAATACACGATCTTTTATCGTTATCTTATATCTTTACAAAATACTGGGGAGTTTATATCATACTTCGAGGAAAGAAAATAACTTGTGGTACTCAATTCCTCTCCAAGAAATATATGATGTTGGTGGTTTTATTTTGCTAGAGATTTGCTGTTTATTCTTAAATTTACCGAATATGGGACTTGGATTCATTCGTTAACCAAAGATAAAAAGACACAAATGAAACCAAACAGCACCAGATAGAATTCGAAATCAGTTCGTCGAATTTGTCCTTTCCTCACCTCATATCCTCACCTCATTTCCTCATCGGTACTAGATTTCAAATATCAATTGCCGGTATCTAAACTTGAAAATTTAATTGAATGTTAGAAAAACAAGACGCGACATCTCACAAGAAATATATTTACTTTTACTTTCTTTTGTATTTTCCTTTCACTCTGTTCTGTCTAGACTTTTGGAATGAGTCATTCAGTTATGCGCCATGCATAATACGCGCTTAGGCGATCATGCATTATTCGATACGTGACTGACGAGGCAGTTTTCTTCCCGCAGTAGGTTACCATTTCCCTCTGCGGTAGACCAGATGTCATCCGAGGCAATAAAATCCGGTCTGTCTGCTATATACACATAGCTTCAATCAGTGTTTCGAAACAGACCAGAATCAGTTCCTTCCCTTGATAAACTCATAGAATTTCGATCGATAGCATCCTGGAATTTTTTATATCTTTACACAGATATCATTTTTTCAACCAGGATGGGCCATATACCAGCAGGGAGAAGACTTAGATATGTTACCACCTATATCTAATGTGACGGCGAACATATAAACGGATTATTTCAATACAAAAATGCTTGTAAGAACGGTATTACTAGAGAAAGCTTTATGACTGATATTCGTTGATGAATACGGCCTGAGTCGTAATATGTGGGAATACCACTGTGTCAGCTGGGCTCAGTTATATTTTTTATATTGTTCACAATGGAAGAAGCAAACAAGAATTAGCTTAGAAATATTATCTAATAAATCGCTTAGAAAATGAATTCAAGATATTTGGATAAAAGAAGACAATATTCAGTGGGCAACGTATTAAAAGCAATTCACATTATCCTAAACAAACGGCTCGCCATGTTCTTGGAAGTAGGTGTAAAAAATCTAAGTTGTGAGCGAGACACATACAAGCAGGATATGGTCAGCAGCAAATTTCTGTCCAGTATATCGTCCATTCTTAAAAATGAACCGCAGCTTGTGCTGAAATTAACATATATATATATATATATATATATATATATATATATATATATATATATATATATATATATATAGAGAGAGAGAGAGAGAGAGAAAGGCCAAGAATAAAGATGAAAACAACCGCTACGGTTTGTCACACTTACATCAAGGGCGTGTAGAAAAATATCAGATGATGTGCAGTCTATATACAACTAGAGAGAGAAGCAAGCTTAACAGAAGTAACATGTGTTTTACGAGAGGAGTTTTGTTTAGTTTTAACCTTCTAAGCTAGTGTCAACTCCACAATAGACCATATAAGTAAACCGCTGGTTCTTGAATTTGACGGCGTAATAATTGTGAATATGCATAAACTTATTCTAATATAAAAAATTAAAAAATACAAAAAAAAAACTTAATCCCAGTGGAAAGATGGCAATCAAAAATTAAGCAGTGCTACATTGAACTAGATATCTCAAGACACGGACAGTGGAACAATCTACCTCCATATATTAAATAAAGTGTTCATTTCAAATGTCCTAAAATTTTATCCAGCTGGACAGATAACTTACATAGATGGAGAGAGGGATAGCAGAAATGTGATAATGAAAAGTGGATATTAGCCAGAGTGCAAATAATGACAATAGCAGTATATATGTTTGATAAGGATTAAATAGTTTAAAGGTTAATAGATTATAATTAATACAGTAAAAACAAAAATATTAAGCGTTTCACATGTTATCTTTTGTTTTTAGTGAGCTTAAAGAATTTAATTAATCCACATTCTACTATTAAGAAATAAAGCACAAAGAAATGAAGGCAGTGAGAGTTTTCTAAAATTATACAATAGAAAATAAAACGTAAAAAACATAGATATGCATATGGCAATAACTCTACGAAATATGATTGGTTCAAAAGAACTGAGATTGGTTACAAACGGACTTTACGAATACGTTTAAATCTTGTATGTTTTCAAAAAGATACAATGGAAAATAAAATATAAACACAAATTAGATATGTGTATAGGAACATATGCACAAAATGTAATTCGTTAAAATTCAAATTTGATTGGTTAAAAATGACTTTACAAATACAATTAAATCTTTTATCGTATAAAACAAAATAGTCACGAGCTGCGCAAAGATGGTAAGAAGTTATAAATCTTGATATGCAGTCTACCCGTGATTTCTCTTAAACACAATTTGATCATTAGTGCTTTTATTTTGCAGCATGACATTGATTGCAAAAGCGAAAGGAAAGTAAAAACATTTCAAAAGAAAACAATTTGATGTGATCTTCAGATTTGTACAATAGCTCCACGAGAATGCAAAGTAGGCAGAGTTTGCAGTGGCATAGTTAGATAGATTGTCTCCTCATCTATTGATTACAGGATCTGTTATTAATGACATGAAAAGAATTAGTCCTTTGAAACTCTTTTTTTTACACATCAATCAAACTTGTAGTGTTTAGTGTTATTTATAAGAATTATTTATAGACTGATTAAGTCAGAGCATTCTTCATCGACGTGTGGCGACATTTGAGTGCTATTAACTACCTGGTTATTCTTGAATTTTTAAATATATTTGCATTGAGTTATTTTTATATACTTTTTTAGATATTTGGATTGGTTAAGAAGGTCTGTAGGCTGCAATAAAACGTATTTATAAAGAAATTGTCGCTATTCGCATTATCTATATAATGCGAATCGCTTTTTTTGCAATAATGTATGTGTTGCAGAAAAACAGTTGATGCGTTACACTTGACTAAGACAGTTCAGAAAATTATTGACACAATAAACCTATCTAATACTGGAAGTGTATCATGAAAATATATAAGCGTAGTAAGATTTTTAAAAAATTCTTTATTGACGTATCAGTGTATAGGAGCGAATAATTGAAGATCAGTAAGTGGCTATCTGAAATTTAATGTTTTCGTTAAATAATATCCGTTAGATTTTAAGCGAATCTGATAATGTTAACAAATATTTTATTTTATTCCGCATTAGAGAAGTATCGTTTTTTTTGTTTTTCTTTATCTTTTTTTTTTTCACTGAAGCGATTGCTTGGTATAATTTTGCGTAAATTTTTATCAGTATATGTCACTCCTCTTACAAAAGCTGTACATTATACAGTAAAGCCCCAATGTAAGTTTTTCAGCTTTTGTTAGAGAACAGACAATACGGATTACTATATTTCTTTTAGGAACTTTTCCAGAGAATTGAAAGGTGCGATGACTATATTTTTCCTGAATGTAAGTAGAATTGATAGATGAAGTTAACTGAGTTTTCTGCCATTTCTTTCAGCGAGTTGAGTAATTAAGATTATTGTATTTTTTCGCGATATTGTCAGAGAATAGACAGCTGGTAATAAAAGTAGTGTTTATTTAGTTTTGTAAAGAATTAAAAAATGGCTTAATAGTAACAAAATTTTAGTTTGTTTTTTTTTTCCTCAGTATTTTCAGATGGCTTAAATGTATGTTTGTATTGTATTTTTTCAGAGAAAATTTAGATGTGAATAACTGCATAACATTGGCTTCTCTTTCAGAGGATTAACAGGTGGAGATAAATGCTTTATTGTTTTTTTTTCTTTTCAGAGATTAGGCAGGTCTAGGAAAATTTAGTTAGTTCAGGATATAATTTTGGGGGGAATTAGAAGATACGAATAACTTCTTGTTTTATCTAATTTGCAAAGAACTGTCAGATGGAGTAACTATATTTTCCGACTATTTGTAAAGAATTGACATATTAGTTTAACTCTATTTTGCTTGATCATTTTTCAATGAATTTACAAATGAGGATAATTGTATATTTGTTTCTACAATTATCATACAAACAAAGGGATGTTTTTAAAATATAATGAGTTGTTTTCAATATTGGTGGGGTAAGAGCTAGTTAGCTTCCATACTATCAAGAACGAACAGATCCAATCATGATAAGTCGTCCTTTCAAAGAGGATAATACTATTTCAGTGATTTTATAGCTGCGTATTGAATAATACTATCAGAATTGACTCGGTGCCAGACCCCACACTCAACAGACAATCTCCTCAATTGACGTGGATCTACTTTGTATTTATTTGATTCACAAATTACTTTGAGTGGATCACATTTTTAAACCAAATAGATATTTTAATTTTTCATTTGTTTAGTCGCAGATAAGCATTGTCAGAATTGCATTTTTTTTAAATAGCCCTGTTTTAGGAAGAAAGTTTTTGGGTTAAAGTTTAAAATAATCGCAGATATATAATTAATCCCTGACAAAGAGTTAATATTAAAACCTCTTGATTACTATATTAACATAGGCCAAAAAATATTGGAAAACATCTGTTATCCTGGTCAGGGAATTCTGTGAGTTTTTCTCTCATCCAGTCACTTGAGGTAGAGCTGCAGGGTAGTGTCGATAAATGATTCGAATATCAGTAAAATTAAACATGACACTAGTTGCGGACTATATCGATACGGCGATAATTTTCTTTCGACATATTCACTGATTGTCTGTGTGTTTATGGTTAATTTATGTAAATGGAACAGAGGTAATGACAAAAAAAGAAAGTGAAGTCAAATTATTCTTAGATAGTTATGTAAAACGGAAGAGAAATCTATTATCTGCAGAAAGAAAGAAAGCAAAGTTGTTAGCAAATGAAACAACGCAAAGTATGCTCAACATGTCAAAATCAATCAAATACAGAAATTTATTTTCTTTGTTGTTTAGCAACAGACGAAAGAATATGTCTCACATAGAAAGTAGCAAAATAATGAGTTAAAAAATATTAAGAACAAGAAAATAGATGTGATGAACAATTATGCAATATCCAATTTACTATATGACTGTGAATGATGAAAGATTTCCTCAGAGATGATAAAGGGACTTGAACCGACCGTGATGTCCTTCTATTGATCAATCCTAAGAATATGAAGAGGAAATATTAGCAACAACGAAAGGATAAGAATACAAGATGTTGATTTTGTTTATAGACATGTCAACCTTCATGGGTTATTTAATGCAGGAATCTAAATAAATTTAAGACAATTTTATGGCCTTAACCTTGAAGAAAGAGGTATTGCTGGTAGTTTTTCTATAAAGATCTATTGCTGGAATTTTACTATAATTATGTTTTGCCTGTAGTATTGCTATAAAAATACAGTGCTGTTCGATAAAATTGACTCAACTGAGTTTTTTTTTTACTAAATGTTCTCTTCTCCGATGAAATGAAAGTTGAGCTAAATTCAAAGGATAAGCGATCTAAAATCCGAAGAAGAATCTTTGAAAGCTCTTTGAAGTTAGCAGTAAGTTCTGTCAATCATCCATTCAGTATAATGCTCTGGGGATGCTTTTCTTTTCATGGAACTGTTTTCTTAAAACCTATTGAAAAGACCCTCAGGAGCGAGCAGTACAAGAAAATTTTAGAGTCTTGTCTGCTCCCTTCTGCTGAAAGGGTGCAAATCGACCCCACTAAGCTCATTTTTATGCAGGATAATGCTCAATGTCACAAATCAAAATTGATGAAGGAATACTTTGATGAGAAGCAGGTGAGTGTTATGACATGGCCACCCAAATCTCCTGACCTCAACCCATAGAAAACTTATGGAGGTTGTTGCTCAACTGCTTTCTCGAGAGCCTGTACTTTATAATGCTCCGTAAGTTTTCTATAGGGTTGAGGTTAGGAGATTGTGGCGGCCATGTCATAACACTCACCTGCTTCTCATTAAAGAATTTCTTCATCAATTTTGATTTGTGACAGGGAGCATTATCCTGCATAAAAATGAGCTTGGTGGGGTCAATTTGCACCATTTCAGCAGAAGGGAGCAGACAAGACACTAAAATTTTCTTGTACTGCTCGCTCCTGAGGGTCTTTTCAATAGGTTTTAAGAAACCAACTTCATGAAAAGAAAAGCATCCCCAAAACATTATACTGAACGGATGCTTGACATTAATTAATGCTAAATTCAAAGAGCTTTCAAAGCTTCATCTTCGGACATTAGATCGCTTATCCTTTGAATTTAGCTCAACTTTCGTTTCATCGGAGAAGAGAACATTTAGTAAAAATCATCAGGTGAGTCACTTTTATCGAACAGCACTGTATATTGCTAGCATTTTTAACTTTATAACATTTTGTTTTTGTTTGGCGGTCCAATATTTGCCTATGACTGGGACCCTTACAGGTGCTACCACCACGGGTTAGAGTTGACCTTGGAACAACAGCAATTAAGAGGTGATTCTACGCTCCTCAAAACCTCCAATATCCCGATCTGGGGCCTTTCTGCCGGATGTAGTTTAACGTCATATCTAAGACCGCAAAAAATGAGAGAGAGAGATGAAATATCTGGTACATGTACATAAAAAATTATGAACAGAAAATTTAATTCTCAAAGGAAAGGTTGAATGCAAAAGAATTCTGAAAAAGATTTTGTCAATGGATAACACGACAGCTAGAATGAAGTAGAAGAATGCTTATTTACACGCTTTACATTATTTTTCATGTGAGCAATTGTCCTAAAATATGTTGTTATTATCACGAAGCTTGGGTCTTTGTGTTTCACAGCTTTCCACAAGTGCTTGTCGATCCGAATAACCTTCCATGATTTCGAAGTGAATCCTTTATTTAAGCTAAGTTTACAGATATTAACTGAGCGGTTCTAAACAAGAAGCAGTCGATATATCGATAGACATGACGAGCATAACAAGAATAATCTAACCTCTCAGAGGGTTCCTTTTGAAATGTTTACGCATATCAAGAAGCATTTAATGAAGACTGTACGACACAACGGCCGAAATGTTGTGATGATATCAACAAAGATGACAACACGCGTCTGCATGTAATAATTGCAAAGTAACAAAAACTCTGCAGCCCAGAAAGACAGAGAGAAAAATACAGGATGTTGGGGAGAGTTACGTTAGCCTAAATCCTGAAATGTAGATGAAAAAATACAGGATATTTCGGAGAGTTATGTTAGCTTAAATTCTGAAAAGTAGATGAAAAACAAAAGAGCTGACTATTGTATCAACTGTCACAATATTTTTTTTTTAAATTAAGACATCAGATGTAATCGGTGTGTGTGATGTGTATGTTGTATTGTTTTGTATGGAAAACAAAACCCATCTTGTTGTTCTATGGACAAACATTCTGTTGTGATGAAGTGAGAAAAGGAATTTGAATTAAGAATAATGTTTTCTCATTTCAAATGATATGAATCAAACAAGTAGAGAGTATTCGTTATTAAAAATCGTCTGAACAATTATTTCCAATATGCGTAGTAGGAAAGCATGCGCCAAAGAACTGAGAGTTTAAAAAGAAATGACAAAGGACTTTAGAATATTTCTGTTTATTTTTTATCAGTATTTATGCTCTGTTGTTTAATATATATCTAATATATACGTTCCTTATGCAAATCTATATCTTCCCCAAGGAACGTGCCGCGACTGCTTATGTGATTGCTACTTGTTAATCACGCTATTTTCTCATCCTGTTACGTCCAAACAAAAAACCCATTTAGTAAAACTCTAATTTGAGTTGCTTTTGGGTTTTGTAGTGGATGGTCATTTCATAAAATATATTATGGAATATGAGAAAAGAGATTTTGATCTCAAGTCGCGAAGCAAACAGTCGCCATCTAATGTTACTTTCTATATCCATACAGATTCTCTACCTCTCATTTAAATGAGAGATAGAGAAGATCATTTAAATACGCAAACATTTGTTTTTCATACTACCGGACGACGATAGGGGTTAGAATCTCCGACTGATTATAAGTCGGCCGGGTTTCGTTCCCGGCTTGAAGCGATCGGATGTTTAGCCACATTGATGTGCTGTCTCTGGTTGAACATATTAGCTCCTGAAAAAAATAATTAATATGTTCGATCACTGTGAGGGAAAAAGGTGCAAATTTATAAACAGCCATTATTACTGCTGATAATGCCAGACTCTCCAAATTACTGGATTGAGTTTTCTAGGTTACTGTCATGTTTATGATAAAATAAATACATAATAAATATATAATATATATAGATAAAATAAATAAATATATAGTTGGCATATATATATATATATATATATATATATATATATATATATATATATATATATATATATATTGTAATAGATGAAGTCCGACAATTATTTAATATATCTTCAGTTTATACGTTATTTTTAATAGATACAACATTTAAAGTTAATGCTCCGTTTTTTAAACAAATAATATTAATTACATTAATTAATTACAACATATCGAACCTATAACCTCAAAAGGAATTATCATTTGATTTGATGTACTGGTAAACATTCAATTAGCTTTGCAAACCAGTAGCTTCTTAGTGGGTGAATGGTTAACAGCACAACAGATAAAATGGTGGTTCTTTTGGGGTTACATGTTCGATTCCTGTCGGATAAGCATATATTTTCTAAGCAATTTCTTGAACATTGAAGCTGGTAAATGCAATTCGTACTGTTTATATAATAGGAAACTGAGTATTTACTTAAATAAATGTAATCAATTACAAATAACTTATTCATTATATATATATATATATATATATATATATATATGTGTGTGTGTGTGTGTGTGTATATATATATGTGTGTGTCTGTGAGTGTGTGTGTGTGTGTGTGTGTGTGTGTTTGTGTAAAATTATAAACACGAATAAGCAGATCCGAAATGATAATTGCAAGAAACTGGCAACCTCTATTTGCAACCTACGCGCCAAATATTCGATCCAAATAATGATATCAAGCTGACCTAGCTGTTATGCTACATATACTTGAATCCGTACAAACAATTCTTCTTCTATGAATCTTGACTCTTCAGGTCGTATGCAATCTTGCTAACCTTGTACGAACTACCTCAGGAAGTGGCCGCTTGCAAAACTGATCGGCTCAATCTATGCTACATTTAGTACTTCATATAGCATCATCTTACTCCTCACTATACATGCACACACAAACATATGGGTGTATGTATGAGTGATATGAGCATATCCAATCGACATAATATTGTCTTTGCATCTATGACATTCTTAATACTAAGTTTATTTCCACCTACTTTATTTCGGTACGTTTGTATTTTTTCTATGAGTTTGTAAATTAAGTTAGTGTTTGTATCTCTTCAGAATTCTTACAATTGTTATATATTATTAAACTCAAATTTATGTTATCGGTATGTCTTAGAATTCCCTGGATATATCCGCTATGGTCTCATATGCTGTTTGGATAGTTAAAGCTTCTAAAAACACGAGAAACTAAGCAAAGATATCTAACCAGAAATTGCAGCTATTCTGTTTATATTTTAAATTTAAACCAAACCGATACGTCAATGATGCTTGACAGGTGTCACCTGCCCTTCTCAGGTTCTCTGCTGAATTGTCATCATTTCTTTGCAGTTTTTAAAAGATAAATCGACAGATATTCCGACCGACCGAATACGAAACAGAGCAAGGATTTGGCTCACGATTCCGACAGACCAAATGCAAAACAGCGCACTGTTTTGGCTTACTATTTCGACTGACACACTACGAAACAGACATTGTTTTGGGTCACTAATCCGACTGACACACTACGAAACAGACATTGTTTTGGCTCACTATTCCGACCGATCCACTACGAAACAGCCAGTGTTTTGGCTCACTATTACGACTGACCCACTACGAAATAACCAGTGTTTTGGTTTACTATTGCAACTGACGTACTACGAAACAGCCGGTGTTTAGGCTCACTATTCCGACCGATCCAATACGAAACAGTTCAGTGATTTGGCTCACTATTCCGACCGACCCAATACGAAGAACTGTAGTGTTCTGACTCATTATTTCGACCGACCCAATACGAAACTGCACAATGTTGTGGATCGCTAAATCAGATTTTAGCATTGGTCTTCACTTCCTTTAAATTTTGAGAAGATAACAAATATTTTCCACATCACCCTAATTTAGGCGATGATCTTTGAATATGTCAATCGATGTATATTCTCTTCGACTTTTATCCTTTTACTGGAAAAATAGTTTCCTAGATCTTTAATTTGTAAACCTTTTAGAGATTTATAGCTTGGTATAACTACCTGTCTTGATTAAAATGACATAATATATTTTTTTCTACAGTTTAATTGTAAAATCATAGCTGAAATCTATGATTTTTTTTTCTATTGTATTGTATTGTGAACATAACAGTTAATCGATATTAAATCGATATGTATCATATTATTCTATATAAGTATTGCTTAAAATAACAGAAGACAAGCCTTTAAGTGCTTAAATTAAAGACCAGAAAGAAATCGGACAAAAAGAGAATGAAGTAGTAATGATCAATAAGAGAGAAACAAAACGAAAAAATCGAATCAAATAAAGAAATAAAAGTAGGAATTACGAATAATATACATAAATTCATTCATTTAAAAAAGTAACATACACTTGAAGATATATTAAAAGTAGATATTCAATTTTTAAAGATAAAATATAAACAGTTGATGATACTTTATTTTTTTTATTAAATTTATCGAATAGTTACCTTGGAAAATTCAAGAATTCAAGGAGTGTACATCCTAAGTGCTATGAAAATATTTAAGCTGCTAGACAAATTTGTATCATCTAGGTGTGACTACCGTAAATCTCAAGCAACGTAGAAGAGAATGCAGCTAAATTAATATTTACATATTTATTGCTAAGACTTTCTGTGTCTTGTGTTTAGCGTAATTAACGAGGAAACGTTAGTTTCTTGAGAAAACTTCAATTTCAAAAAGTGGGTATTATGAAGTAAGAAAGAGACAGATCTTGACAAATTATTAAAACTGATACAGGAAAGCAACGAATTTGCTTTCGAGAAACCCTTAATTCTTTCGAAGTGCTAGAGTTGAAACTCTATAACAGAGACAAGATGTCATGAGTGAAGACATCTAAGATCCATCGTTTTAAAAAAAATGATTTCATACCAAGCAAAGCGATAATGCCGCTAGGACGCAAAAGGTTACTGGAAGTGAAAATAATGAGAAGACATTAGTGAGAAGAAAGGGTCACAAGATAACAGGATACACGAAGAGATAAGATGGCGATTCGCGTTGATAAAATTTTGAAGATTGCAGAAGCAAAAAATCGGAAGAGAAGTAGTAGTTCATCCTGGATATGTCGATAAACACCCGGCAGCATGACCTCTGATCAAGAGGTTTTGAGAAGCGTGAAACCAACACTTAATTGCTAACCCAGGGTGGAAGCACCTGTTTGGCTCCCAGCTATGGGCAAATAGTTAACCTCCACAAACAGCGATCAAAACAATACGAAAGTAAATAACAGCCATGGCTTCTTAAAATACAAAAAAATTACCAGCAATGCTTTTTTGTAAAAAAATAAAAATATAAATAAAAAAACACACGAAACACATTGCTATAAGAAAAAATTATCAGCAAAAAAAATTATATATATATATATATATATATATATATATATATATATATATATATATATATATATATATAATGTATTGCTTATAATTCAAAAATGTATTGCTAGTATTATTGAGAAAAAATGAGAAATAAAATCTATGAACCGAGTCTATTATCTCCGAAGATTTTTTTTTTTTTAACTAAGGTATATTGGTAAGGAAACTGTGAATAATGTAGACAAGACTATTCTTTTATGTTATAACGCATAAAATATTATAACACTTACAAAATAGGGCGAACATAGTTTATGGATGAGTTTATTATGTACGCTTTTAAACTCTTTCTTTTTTTCTTTATGCTTAATAGAGAAAAAATAAAACTTGAGCAAAGGTGACACTCGGAACGAAATTTTTTCCATTATGAGAATCGTATATGAATAAAAAAAGGTAACGATTCGGAAGAGATTTTTGGGTCTAGTCAGAATTTCAAGAGAAAATTTTATTCTGCCTCCATTAGGATGTAAAGAGAATTATCTATTACCAATTCCCGGAAACTTGGCAATTTGTTAATAGGAAAAGATAAGAATAAAGACGTTTTTTGTTGGTTTGGTTTAGTTTATTTTGTTTTACGGCATATCAACCTCAATAGAATCGTTAATGCCGACAAGATATTTAGGATAGGATCATCTGAAGAGACTAAGCATTCTTTGTAAGAAATCAGTTTGTAGGCGATCAGGTTTCATTGATGCATTTTTTGTAAAAAAATGTCTTAGTTGAGAGTCAAATCTATTACTGATAATATTTTCTTTCCAAAAATATATTGCTGGTATTTTTTTTAAAAAATATATTGCTGGTATTTTTGCTATAGAAATCTATTTTCATACTTTCATTGTGTTTCGACCCCAGCTTCGGAGTTAACTATTTGCCCATTGCTGGGACACTATCAGGTGCTACAAGGGTGAACCTGTTAACAACGGCAATTAAAAGGTGGTTTCACGTTCATAAAAATCTCTTGATTAGAGGCCTTGTTCCCGGATGCAGTTTGTCGTCATACCCAAGACAAGACGTTATTTGAATGAGGCACTGGAACATAAACTGTTTGGGGAGAAATTTAAAATCGAAATATGTTTTCTATTTTTGTTTGCATTTTAAAGTAGATATTATGCTAATAATGTCACACAGTGATCATTCACAGATATTGGAGTTTTATTTATATTTATAATATACTGCATATTTTCCGTTCACATTCAACTTTTCTAAGGTAGAACAATGATTGGGACACCTATGGAGAAGAGAAGAGTGTGTCTGTTTTATAGCCGAATGATGACGTTCTCTCATTTTTGTTCTGGTCTTGCTGAGGTATAACCTGTCCCCAAGGCAGTTACAGTAACGTACGTTTGTATTACCAGCAAAAAAAAAAAAAAAAACATTAATTGGCGGGAAGATCTATGCTCTTGTCTAAAGTTTTCTAAAATCCCACTTGAATACCCACCCAAGTTAAACACACTTAATCCTGAATAAAGCGGCCATTTTTATATTGGTCGATAAGGGCTAGAATTTTCAATTCTCAGCGAGGCGTTTGTTCTCATCGTACTTTTTCTTGTGAACGCGGAGCGGGCCTTTCCCTGTTATTGTAGAGCAGGCGAAGTATTAAAAAAAAACATGAAAGTTTTATTAGAAACAAACGAAGAGCACTGACATGTCATACAATATCAGCCCACCTATTTGGTAGTGAATGGTAAACAATCGCATCTCAGTTGAAGAAATATTTGAGACAACAGAAATATGGTCCTCCAGAAGGATGCTGAGAATTCTTTGTACTGAGAATGTGAGCAACGACTAATTTCTAGCGAAAATTGAAGCAAAAATTACTAAAACATAGAATCAGAAAGAGAATGTTGAGAGATTTAGGGCACATAATGAAGTAAGAGTATTCTGGAAATTTGACACTCAAAAGACAAACTGAAGGCAAGAGGGACAGAGGAAAAATGCGCACACTACCCTATATATACATACATACAAATAGATAGATAGATAGATAGATAGATAGATAGATAGATAGATAATATTAGTGGTAAATATACACATACATATGCAAAATATATAGATATATATATATACATAGGTGCATACACATATATGTATATTTTTTGAATAAAAAATTCCGAGAGGATAGAATCCAGGTAGAACTCAATGTCCAGGACAGAGTAAGGATATAATAAAAAGGCTTAAACACTAATATTCCATGGTCATAATTTATTCCATTGGAATCGTAAATACGATCCAATTAATCAGACCTACAAATTCCAAAATAAAACAGAAAAAAACAACTCCGGAAATAAAAACAGAATTTAGAGAGAGTCTAGAGAAGGAGGGAGATTAAACCTTAACAGAGAGAATTTTAGGAGATGTGAGTGGAAGGGGTTTAAGTAAGAGAAACATGAATGTTGTCGGATGTCTAATGCATAAAGATACATTTCGTGGTGACATACACACACCATAGACGATTTAAAGATGAAGAACTTCCTT
The DNA here is from genome assembly GCA_903632075.3 of Acanthosepion pharaonis. NCBI lineage: Eukaryota > Metazoa > Mollusca > Cephalopoda > Sepiida > Sepiidae > Acanthosepion > Acanthosepion pharaonis. The sequence goes on along the minus strand of CAHIKZ030002011.1, from coordinate 87,583 downwards.
ATCCAAACACTACTGGGATCGGGTGGATAAGGGATTAACCCCAATTTTGAAATGCAGATACCTATCAAGAGCCAGAACACCTAACAACTTCCGCGATCGGTGTGATCTGTGCATGGCGGAAAAAAATCTTCATTATCAAAGATAAGAATCAAGATGAACTGCTGAATCTTCGTAATGAGATATTTTCTAAATGTAGACATAAGAAACGTTTCAAAACATGAACACCGTTTTGTAGCATGTTGTCACTTATGTCAGTTCCATCTTGGTTCAATAACATCGGGCATGACATTTTAATGGAATAACTATTACGTTTATTATGTTTGTCTCTATATGTATCATTGTGTATGATTATGTGATGCACTATGTTTTTATTTATTTATTTTTTACTCGTTTTTTTTATATACGCCGAAATGTTTGAAATGTTACTTATTTAGATTTTAAATTTTAATTTATATATATATATGTGTGTGTGTGTATGTGTATATGTGTGTGTATGTGTGTATGTGTATATATATGTATGTATATATATATATGTGTGTGTGTGTACTTAGCTGTGTGTATGTGTGTATATATGTGTATATATGTAGGTGTGTGTATATAGGTATATGTATGTGTATGTATGGATGTACATGTATGTTTATATATGTATATTCATGTATACGTATGTGGATGTATGTATATGTAGATGGATGGATATATATGTAGATGGATGGATATGTAGATGTGTGTATATATATGTGTGTGTATGTTTTGGTATGTATGTACACATATATATTTGTATATATCAAAATATGTACGTATATAAATATGTATATATAGTTAGACGGATAGATACAGGGATACATTGTTTATTTGTTTAAATGGGTGTATGTCATTGTATATTCGCGTAAATTTTAGATATATATGTTTATGTACACGTATGCGTATGTCCGTATGTATATATGTGGGTAAAATGTGTGTATATATATGAAGGACTGGATGCGGATGGATGTATGTGTGTGGTATATATGGATGCGGATGGATGTATGTGTGTATATATTTTTGTATGTATTTTTTTTTTTGTTTTTTTTTTTTTTTTTTTATATATATATATATATATATATATATATATATATATGTGTGTGTGTGTGTGTGTGTGTGTGTGTCTGTGTGTATATGTGTGTGTATATATATATATATATATATATATATATATATATATATATATATATATATATATATATATATATATATATATATATATATATGTATATATATATGTGTGTGTGTGTTTATATATAAGTATGCGTGTGTATGTGTATGTGTATGGATGATGTGTATATATATATATATATATATATATATATGTGTGTGTGTGTGTGTGTGTGCATGTGTATGTATGTATATATATGTGAAAATGTGTGGATATGGATATAGATGGATATGTGTATGTGTGGATATGTGGATATATTTATATATGTGTGTACATGGGTATATGTATGTGTGTATGTGGGTACATACCTATGTGTATATGTTATTGTGTATGTGTGTATTCGCATGTGTTTTTGAACATAAAACTATAGGTCCTTGCTAGATTAGATAATCGTTATATTTAATTTTTATATATGTTTATATGTCATTTGTAACCTCTAGTCGATATTAAATTTGTCAAATTTTCTCAATTACACAGCGGCCCTTTCAGTAAATATATTTCAATTTTACTTTCCTTCGCCCCATCTCTCTCCCCCACCTCATCTTTCCCTCCCTCTTATTCTGATCTTCAACTTTAAATCGTCTATGGTGTGTGTATGTCACCACGAAATGTATCTTTATGCATTAGACATCCGACAACATTCATATTTCCCTTCCACTCACCTCTCCTAAAATTCTCTCTGTTAAGGTTTAATCTCCCTCCTGCTCTAGACTCTCTTTAAATTCTGTTTTTATTTCCGGAGTTGTTTTTTCTGTTTTCTTTTTGAATTTATAGGTCTGATGACTTGGATCATATTTACGATTCCAATGGAATAAATTATGACCATGGAATATTAGTGTTTAAGCCTTTTTTTATATATATATATATATATATATATATATATATATATATATATATATATATATATATATATATATTACATGAATCATTCTTGCAAAAAAAGATATAGAAAAAATGAATTAAACGGCGTGAATATATCCTCGCAAACACCTTTAATAAAGTATATTAACCTCGAACCTGTAGATGAATGTTATGATCCCTGTTTATAGTTTTTTACAAGCTTTCCTCTGTTCCTACAGACATCATCAGGTATGGAAATATATTTGCTTTTGATTTTACTTCCCGGTAAAATAAAATGTAAATTGAACTGCACTAAATACTTGATATATATATATATGTATATATATTATCAGGTTAAAAAGTCTTTATGTTGAATCATCGAAATATGAATAAACTGTCGTCTAAATTATGCAAAAAGCATAATAACACCGACTTCTCATTTAAAAAAAAAATGTATTTACCAAAATTACACAAAGATATCTTGAAATACCAAAGAGTAAATTATTTCACTAAAATTGCCATTACCTTCATCCACGACCACTAGACGACTTCGGAATACAACTTTTCTGGACAGTTTCTTTATTTAAGTTGGTTAATGCTGCCATTGTTCTTGCCTTAAGCTCATCTTTGGTGTGAGAAGGAGTTTTTATAGTCTCTCACACAACTGCGCTCCACGCATAGAAATCAAAAACATTTTCGGGCTAGGGAGTCAAGTGGCCAGATATACGGTGTGATATGGTCGCATAAATTGTCTGACAGCCATGAGTGGGTTTTCCTGCTTGTGTAGCATCGTCCAGAGTTCTATTGCCACACAATGGATCTTCCAGCAGCTACGATCTTGACCCAGGAAGCACTGCCTCCTCAAGGCACTTTAAGTAGTCCTCCATGTTGAGTCGGTAGCCCTCACCCACAAGTTCGGCAGTTAATATTAAAACGATCAGAGTAAGTTTTCTGAACAGAGTAAGTTTTTCCTTCATAATCACCATTAAACTCATCCGACTCTTTCTGAATCCTCTTTACTGTCCTTAGATTTACACCCACACAGATTGAAATGTACGTATTCGAGCTTCCAGCGCCAATACTAAGCTGTAGAGCATGCCGTTTGCAAATTTCTGGCGGAGTGCACTGAGTCCTTGTCTAACAGACGGCGCCCATTTGATATTATTATTCTGTGCAGTCGACAAAATCAACAAGAAACAACGCGCATGCTCGAAATGAAAAATTTTTAATGGCATTAATTTACCTACCGGGCCCTGTATTATTAATCCTCTTGCAAATCTTTTTTGAATCCATGATCTGATATCATTCCTGTGTTTCACTTGAATGCAGCATTTACGAGGTTTCCTTAAATCTGTGTTGTTTTTTTTTTTTAAGTATATTTGCTTATCTTATTTTTGTTACACAGATAAGTTTTGTCGAGAGAATTCAAGAGACCAGTAAAAAAAAATCACAATGTTTTGAGACACTTTCAAAAAAATCTGACATAAATAGTCTTGAGATTGGTTCGAGATAATGTCGATCCTGCACTATCTCAGCGATAAGGCATCACGACAATGAAAGACAACATAATGACAAATATAGGAATGCTAATTTAAATGAGTTATTGAATATTAACAATCATAACCCGCAGAACATCGCACGAAAATATCTTTTCTATTTACGTATTGTTTATCATGAACAAAAAAAAAATGAAGGCTTCATATGAATAATTTTCAAAAGAAACATTGAATAATAGAATATCTTCTTGAAAACACTTGCATTATCTCTATCTATAAAAGGTAGGATGTGTGCGTGCGTGCGTGCGTGTGTGTGTGTGTGTGTGTGTGTGTGTGTGTGTGTGTGTGTGTGTGTGTGTAATTTTGCCAGGTGAGAGCAATTCGCTCTCACTGGCAAAAAGGAATAGGCAGGAAGATTCTATTGGCCAGCGTGAGAGCCAACAGCTGACTGACACGAATGTTAACTACCATGATAGTATGCAAAAAAAAAAAAAATCGATAGCTGCATTCGTCACAAGTTGGAAAAATTTAAATCTGCATGGCACTTTACTCCAATTGGCTCATTCGCTTGCTTAAACTCAACGTTGATTCTGATTCCGCAGAGCTGGGTTGGGTGTGAAAATGTATTTGTTGTTAACATTCTTTTTCATTCGGTTTTTTTATTGAGTTACGAGTCCTTTTTAAAGCTGATCGTTTTGTGTTCATTTTGTTTAGTTCTTTTTCGTAACAGATTTAATGTTTAGTATAGAGCTTAGAAAAATTTCGCAGTGTGAGATAGGCAAGAAGTAAGTCATGTAGCAACATCAGCACGGCAAAGGGCACTCCTTTAAAGGCAAGGAAGGGCAAAAATATTTTAAGTCAAGTGATAGCGATTGGTGCATGAGTCATACGATTTTTGAATCAATCACGAGTAACGTCGGGCCATGCTCCTAGTATATATATAAAAATTGGTGTTGTTTTAGATGTTGTTTTATTTCTTTATATCTATACTATTTAACCTTAACAGTAAAAATAAACTTAAAATATATATATGCTTTATCGTTATCACCCCATGCAAATCAGTAAAGTCACAAAGACAGAAAGGGTTACAGTGTGTCGAAGAAATAGGAATAGAAAGATTAATAATGAGTAGAAAGAGGAAATGGTAATTAGAAGGACAGATGATATCGACTGAAATTGCATTTCATCTTTTGCAGATTAAAGTTGACTAGAAACCATGAATTCAAAAGAGAGTTTCAAAGGCGTGAAGCCCTAGAAATAAGCTGTTAGTAAATAATTTACGGTTATATCTAGCCAGGTCAACTGTAAATTGATGAGATCTCGACGCCAGTCTAGTACTGAGCTTAAATTCAAAATGTCTAAGTGCAGTAGCGAAGAGATCATCCGAACAGTTACCATAAACATATTTAGATAAAAACGTAGAGGCAACCAAATTCGCAAAGCGGTGATTGGTTCCAGTAACTTGACTCAAAGAGTTGTGTGTTCAGTAAATGGATAATACAATGGTGAACAACCTCTTGGAGACTTGTGTGAAAGGGAGATATCAGACAGAGGCATGTCATGTGGAACTAGAACAATCTACCCCGTTCGACGAAATAAAGGGTTCAGTTCGAAATTTCAATAACATGAAGAAAGCCGGAGCGTACAACGGCAAAAACGTCGTGATTATGGTAATAAAGATGAGAACAACGGTCGGGATAATGTAAATAAGGTAAATAATTACAATTGCTCATCTCAGAAATATAAACAAGAAAATGAAAGTTGTTTTTTATATATTATTCTATATGGATTATTTACTAATTACTTATTTTATTACTTAAAACGTTGATCCTTATTTGAGGAAACGCGTCGTTTATTTTAAACTATATTTCTTTCGACTACCGGCCGACGTACACGGGGAAAATAATAAAGAAAATGCTGGAGGGTATCTTTTATTTACTAAGGTTTCTCGAGTACACAGCCCTATGAGTGAAATAATTTTTTTAGGCTTCCGTCGGTCAGGCTTGACCAAGGATAGCAACCTTGTTGCCTGCTTGGCTGGAGCATCGACATCTGTGAATGTAGACGCTTATGCGGGAGTGACACTTTCTGTTGCAGAGGTCGCATGTGTGTTTTCTCTCTGGTCTGTTGGAGCTTTTACTTTGCTTACTGCTGGCCCGCCTTTCCGTGGCAACTTGTGTTCTGCTTTTCCTCCCCTGACTTGGGGTTTTTAGTCAGGGAACCTCTCCATTTTGACCGTATTTATGCCAGGCTATCCCAGGACTGTTATGATAATACACAGCCACACAACATCGAGGTACCATAGCTGTAGCCTCACGGCGGGTCCCCTTCCAGCGGCCAGCTCTCCATACAGGAACTTTCTGGGGATGCGGCCGTCTGGTATGCGATAGACGGGACCCAGTCAATGAAGTTTGCGCTGCCTGAGCAGTGTAAACATGCTGGTCAAACCTGCTAGGGACAAGACAAGACCTCAGTGTTGGGAACCTCGTTTTGACATGCTATTACCAGCATGTGGCGGATGCTTCTCATGAAATAAATACTCAAATACTGGTATCTGCAGTGAATAACGTTTGTAGTAATTAAAATATTAGTCTCACAGTATAATACTACGGAAAGTGTAAGATTTTTTGCATCTTTTATGTTGGACGATGAAAACATGTCAGCCTGACAAAGAAGCTATTAAAAAATACGTTTGAACGTTTATTCAGATTTGAAGAATCGAGATAAAAACATTTAAGCAACCGTCATAAAAAAGAAACGCAAATTAAAGTCAATGCTTCGCCGAGAAATTACAATGTCATATACAAACAGCCTTCAATGAATTTGACTGTCAAAAACGGCTACATGAATGTATTGTTTATAAACGACCCCATAAATAGATATTCCGTAAACTTTTACGTAGGCAGGAATTTCAGTATAGATTTAATTTATTATTATTGTAAGATCAGTGCACTGCCGATTTCAATCAAGAGGAGGAGTGTTCTGCTTTAACTCTCAGTGACATGAAGCTTCTGAAATGAAATGGCGCTGAGATAAGAAAACTAAAGAAGCCGCTCCTGATTTTGAAGTTGAACAGATTTTTGCTAATTATATTACAACCAAAATTAATTAGTTAATTAAAAATACACATCATTTACTCTTATATATTTTGGCTGGCATAAAACGAATGTTCTAAAATGACACATGAATCTCTGACAGAATGAAGATTATTTATGAAGTTGCAATGATAACTGTATTTACCTATTCCCATTCAATTACTGTACAGGTATTTGCGTTGCAAAGAAATTTACCATGTAAAAAAAATAAATATTTTTGCAATGCTGTTCACTTTATACAAGGTCTAAGAGCCACTAGAAGTAGATGGTTATAAATTAATGAGCAGGGATTATGCGGGTACCCTGTAAAGTTTAACCATAGACTTAGTTGCTTTGGTTTAGTGGCATAACAATACATATACGGGTTATTAAATGCCGGAATCTAAATATTTAGTCCTGGGATAGCCTGGCATCAATGCGGTCCAAATGGAGAGGTTCCATGATCAAAAAATAAAGTCAGAGGATGAGAAGCTAACACAAGTTGCCACGGAAAGGCGGGCCAGCAGAAAGCAAAGTAACAGCTCCAACAGACCAGAGAGAGAACACACATGCGACCTCTGCAACAGAAAGTGTCACTCCCGCATAAGCGTCTACATTTACAGACGTCGATGCTCCAGCCAAGCAGACAACTAAGTTGCTATCCTTGGTCAAGCCTGAGCGACGGAAGCCTAAACATTTATTTCGCTTACAGGACTGTATACTCGAGAAACCTTAGTGAATAAAAGATACCCTTCAGCATTTTCTTTATTAATTTTTCCCGTGTACGTCGGCCGGTAGTCAAAAGCAATATAGTTTAAAATAAACGACGCGTTTCCTCAAATAAGGATCAACGTTTTAAGTACTAAAATAACTCTTTAGAAAAAAATACTTATAGAATAATATATAAAAACAACTTTCATTTTGTTTATGTTTTTGGAGATGATAATTCTTTTTAATGGTGAAACCCATGCCAATTAACTCATAGCTGGTTAGGAGAAGATGGAGATTCATACATTTCACAAGGGTACTTTCGAGCAGATGGACACAACAAACCTAACTGATACTTGAACTCGGATCTCCGAACAATAATCCCGAGCCATTATCCACTGCACCACTCGCACATACTTGCTTAAATCTAGTTGCTGAACAGTCTCGACGTTGCTTAAGTTCGGTGATCGTACAGGAACCACTGTTTCAACTTGATATGGCCGTAAGCCCTTAGACTTGAGTAGATTGCGTTTCTGTTGATCGGGGAAACATATACTTGTGACTCCGGTTCACAAATCAGCGCATCGTGGGAAGAATCCGCTACAGTAGAAAATACATCTCAGTCATGGAATACGAAGGGAATGATAATTGTTCGCTATAATGTCGTAACGTTCCGGATCTTAGCCATGAAGGTTAGACAAAGGGATATAGCTTGTCTAAAGATCTTTCATGGAAATAGCAATAGAGCAGTGAAGGGCTTGAGACGCTTGATATGTGAGAAAGGTATTGAATGTTCCCAAAAATTATATTATAGATATTCTAATTAGTGAATCATTGAAATATGTATCATTATTTTGGTAGTCTTTTATTTCACACAAAGCCTGGCATTCCTCTTGAGTTTCACCGAGTAAAAAGCCCAAGCGACACTTGAAGCAGAGATTTACGGATTAAGAGACAAAGCTTATGCGGTTATATCTGAAAGATAATGGTTAAACCTAAACTTGAAGATTGTAGCGGAAGCATCCCCAGGAAAGTCAGTTCCATAAGACAATGTTTCGTGGAAAGAAGTTGGCCGATTGGAACTAACATCTCACTAAATGAATATGACAGAAATGAGGTTGTTTTACTTAAAAGAGCATGGCATGGCGGGTATAAGCATTTAAGGTTAGGACTGGCGGGATTAAGGAATAGTTTGAGTGCACTCTGTCAATGGAAATAACGACATGCGAGTCTTGCGACATCTCCTGTGTGAGGAAGGGGCATTAAAGTGGAAAATAATGCATCACCCACCAAGACGCTTGTGGACTTTACATAGAAGGGAACACATTTTTAGTCTGACCGGAAGTTCTAAAGATAAAGGTTAGCAGGAGGAGCTGGAACGGTACAGTGAACTGACCATTTTTCCAACATCTTCAATTACGAATTTTACTGAGGTTTTAGCTGAGTTTATGTCCCAATTAGACATTCAAATCACGAAGTCTCCTTGAGAAAATATCCGTTCATCGCGATTGATGAACGTTCTGGGTCCCGTTGGAGGCGTTGGAATGTTAATATTTTCGAGTCATTGAATGTGGCCAGCAAGTGCTTACCGCAGTGATCGTTTAGAGTAGATTAATGGATACCAAGCTCTGGTCATCAAGCATTTTTGGGTGCACCCATAAACCGTTGTGTCACCAGCATAGATAATTACAATTATATTTGGAGTATGTCAATGTACTTATTTCAATTTATTCCTAATCCGTGATCAAAATGCCTTTTTCCCGATACTAACCTGCTCTATATGGATAAGAAATAATCTCTGTCTATAAAAGGCAGGATATATATATATGTGTGTGTGTGTGTGTGTGTGTGTGTGTGTGTGTGTGTGTGTGTGTGTGTGTGTGTGTGTGTAACGAATACACGGCCGCAATTTTCGACGGATTTGCACGAAAATTTACATGCACATGCTCCAAGTTAGCGGGAAGGCCAAGACCGATGTTGCATTTCCCAACTCCCATCGATAGTGGAAATAATCGATATTTTCATGCTTCTACGGCAGTAATAATGTAGTTTGCGGCCATTTTTTACTGGCCAGAGTGAGAGCGAATTCGCTCTCACTGGCAGCCACGAATAGGCAGGAAGATTCTATTGGCCAGCGTGAGAGCCAACAGCTGACTGACACGAATGTTAACTACCATGATAGCATGCAAAAAAAAAATAAATCGAAAGCTGCATTCGTCACAAGTTGGAAAAATTTAAATCTGCATGGCACTTTACTCCAATTGGCTCATTCGCTTGCTTAAACTCAACGTTGATACTGATTCCGCAGAACTGGGTTGGGTGTGAAAAAGTATTTGTTGTTAACATTCTTTTTTCATTCGGTTTTTCCAGTTACGAGTCCTTTTTTAAAGCTGATCGTTTTGTGTTCATTTTGTTTAGTTCTTTTTTCGTAACAGATTTAATGTTTAGTGTAGAGCTTAGAAAAAATTCGCAGCGTGAGATAGGCAAGAAGTAAGGCATGTAGCAACATCAGCACGGAAAAGGTCACTCCTTTAAAGGCAAGGAAAAGCAAAAATATTTTAAGTCAAGTGATAGCAATTGCTATATGAGTCGTACGATTTTTGAATAAATCACTGGCAACGCCGGGCCATGCTGCTAGTTCCATTATAAATGCAATCAACAAATGCATTCTTTTATTCAATGAATAAGAAATGGATTTTATTAAGAAATGTTATTTAGCTGAATATGCAAAAAAACATCGCCATTGAGAAACAAACACTAATTTAAACAAGATACGATACTTAGTAGTAGATATAATCCTAAACCCGCATATCTTTATGCCTACATCTTTTTATTGCGACTGATGCGGGAAGTTACCAGCAAGGAACTGATAAACAGTGGGACGAATTCAAATAGTCTCCTTGTCTCTTGCATTTACATCGGAATCTTGTCCTTGTGCAATATTGCTTGCCGATAAACATCTTTATAATGTAAAGCTTAATTGTGTTACTTTTTAATAGTAGAATACATGAAAAATGACGATAGAGGGCCACACCAGTTAATGTTTTAACATTTAAAATGTAATGATGATTGAGGTGTATGCTACGAAAGATATTGGTGGTGGTAGGGCGTGAATATTAGAAAGATACGAAGTATAAGTAGCTGTTGAGTCTTGCCTTGAAATTTACTTTTTACGTTATATTAACACATACACGCGCGTATTACACCATGAGCAGCCAACCAACATTATATATGTATATTGAATTAAATTTCAATGTTTTACGCAAAAAACAAAATAAACATTCGTATTTTTTAAAAATTTTACTTTAGACAACTCCTGATGAAAATCTATAAAATGCAGAGTTGCAAGTTAGTAGAGAGCGCTTGGCTATCTTACCTGTGAGTCAAACATGGTGATGAATTTTTATTCCGTTTGTAAGTTTTATTGATAACTTTAGTTATTTTCAGTGATATTGATTTCAAGAGATGTCTACATTTTTGAAAGGATTTGCACTGGGAGCTATCTACGCTTATACTACCAGGTATAACCGAGTAAATGTTGGTTATATAATAAAGAAACATATAGACAAAAAATAAATAATGAGATTTTATGTATATCTTACATTCTCTTTCAACTAGGAAACAGCAACACTTAGCTCACATGCAATATTATACATTTTTTCGTTGTTTGAATGAGTTGCCCCGTATTACAAAGTTAATTTATAGAGAGTTTTCAAATCCGGAATGATGAAAGCCGAACCATAAAACCGTTCTATAAAACAACGTATATATATATATATATATATATATATATATATATATATATATATATATATATATATATATATATATATAAAATGCGCAGGTATGCAGAAAATAGAAATGAACACGTTGGGTGCATAATCCGGAGTTCCTTATTATTTTTGTTTTTATTTTTAAGAAGACGATGCTCCATACAGAGGTAGAGCTTTATTATAATATCTTTTTGTTTAAAAATATTATTCCTTCGCTACATAAGAGTTCTCATGTTTCAAAAACCAGAGCCGAAGTCATCCAAATAATTATTAAAATTAAGTTGAATTGAGGTGTTTAGTCCCGTTTCATCTTCAAGCGAAATTTTAGGAATAAGCTATCTCTTGGTTTACGTGTGTTTTTAGGCATGGTCCGTTATAACATTCGTTTTTGTGGGAGTGGCTAGGCGAGTTTTCTTCGTTAAGTGGTCAGAGAGTTAATTCTTATCTATAGATTCATCATCTTCTGAGAGGTTTTGCTAAGGTTGGGTAGGGTATCTATTTCAAGGCTAATGTTTGCGGTCATCCTTTAGTTGGTTCCGTGTGAGGGATATTTCTATGGCGCGCCTACAAGTCGTTATCTGTCGGTAGGATTGTGTCTTATTATTGTCCATAAGATTATCTATTTATTTATTTGTTTATTCAAGTGGGTGTTTTATATACAAACCGTATATATATATATATATATATATATATATATATATATATATATATATATATAAGCATTTACCTCAAGCAAGGTAGGAGTGTAAATTGCACGCAAGATGCTACAGAGATTGGGAGCAACATTAAAGAGGCCTGATATAGGAAAGGATGGACAAAAGAACTGGGAATTAGATCAAGGCAGCTGAAGATGTTGATTGACATTGCATTTAAACTGAAGATTATAGTTATTAGGGAAGCAGGCAAGAGGAAGGTTGTTCCATAGATTAGAAAGTCGAGACATGAAGCTATTGGAATAGAAGTGACGGCTATATTTAATAGTATCGACAGTGAAACGGTACGACTGAGATGCCAAACTAGTAGCACGCTTAAATTCATGCTGTTTGGGAACCAACGAAAGCAACTCTTCGCAGCAGTTACCGTGAAAGTATTTGTAGAAAAGACAGAGGGAAGCGACGGTACGACGGTGAGAAAAGAAACGTAGAAAGATCAGGTCCAATCACATTGCCTATCCGTCTCTAGATTTTGTTGAGGACCTTGACACGAACAGCGCGGGCTCAAGACCATATATGGGAGCAGTATTCCATGCAAGGGAAAAAGGTTAATTCATAGATTTGAAGGATGTACACAGTCGAGAAAAAACTTTCGGGCGCGACACATAGAACCAACTTTCCTTGCAGTAGAGGTGTGTGTGTGGATGTGTGTGTGTGATATATTATATATTTATAGGCCTATAAATGTATAATATATAACACACACGCGCACACACACACACATATATATATATATATATATATATATATATATATATATATATATATATATATATCGTATTGCCATTATCGCTGTCATTTTTTTTTTTTTTTATTCTTCAAATTTCATTGAACAGGCATATTATATCTACATACTACAAGAAGTGTGCTTCATGAAGTATATGGATATAATAGGACTGCTTAATGAAATTTGAAATATATATATATATATATATATATATATATATATATATATATATATATATATATATATATATATGTGTTTTGGAAACATTGGGAGTAAGTTTTTCATTTTCAGTAAATTACAGCCCTCGCCTTCCATCATAAAACGTTTAGTAAACCCTTTTTGCAAGACATTTCAGTAGTTCGATTCTCAATGTACATAACACTTTGGGATTCGTGGCAGTATTAAGACGCCAGGGTTTAGTAAGTGAAAAAAGAATAAGAAAAATACAAACATTAACCTGTGAAAACAATAAATAGCCACAGGAAGACAGTAAATATAAAAATGAAATAATTTAAATTTCAAAATCATAACATTCTAAAGAAGGAAATCACATCTATGACAATGTAAATGTCTCTGAAGTATTTTGGGTGATCATTAACAATTATTGTCGTAATTGGTGGAGAGGATATTGCGTAGAAATCATTTTGAATACGGTTGCAGTTATTCGTAACAATTTTATAGTGTTGTTTTTTACTTTTTAATACATTATTTATTAAAGATTACTTTATGATTTTTGTTGAATATTATTATTATCATTATTATCATTATTATCATTATTATTATCGTTATTATGTTTGTTCGTATTTCTGTGTGCATTTGCAGTTTATTATTTTTTTTTATTTAAAATATAGATATGCATATATACAGATATACACAAGATAAAAAATACATGTTTGTTTTCATACTTTGCTTAATTTTATACGTGCATATGCATTCCGTTTTGTTATTTTTATTTTACGTATTCAGCATTTCTCTTGAATTGAGGCAAACTCATTCCGGTTGTAAATTATTTTGCGATTACTTTCTAGCATATTTCCTCCGAATCCGGTCGGAATCCTTTTATATTATTTAAACAGCAAAAGTCCGTTGACTTCTCATCATGTTTTTAGGAAGCGTACGAATACATTTACACTAAAACAGTGAAAGTTTGGAAATTTTTAAATGATTCATTCATAATAGATTTTATATCGTGTGGTGATGCCACAATACTGAAGCTAGTCGTGATCACAATTCAATCTTCAGATGACAACCGCATTGACACTTAAAGACACAAAGAGGAAAATAGTGGTTGAGAGATGAAGTAATAATTCATCGGATGGGATGACAGCTGAGAAGAATAAAGAACGAAAGAACAAGGGAATAGGTATTTGTTAAGAGAATCAGATTTTGCCTGGAGTCTGTGCGTTTTGAATGATTGCATACTAAGCATGCTGTTGATATATGCATACATACATACATACGCATATATATATATATATATATATATATATATATATATATATATACATATATATGATAATGTAAAAATAAGTAGGAAACGTATCTCAATCTAACATGTTAAACTTTTATTAAAGCATCGTCAGAAACCGAGGTAGAAATGAAAAAAAGAAAAATCAAAAAAGAAACAGAGTTGCGGTATATCATGATCTTTGCTTAGTTCTTATTGGACAGACGCATGTGTATAAACGCAATAGATAATATATAAATATTTGTGATAATTATTTTGGACGTTTGTGGGATAGGCGTAGTACTAGCGCAAATTTAAGCTTGTTTTCACGAAGGTAAAAATCGGGAAAATATAACCGAACACAATACTGACAAAACATGGAAAATCGTATGTTAATTTTATACACATTTTTATGTATTTGTGTCTATTGGCGTGTGTATTTATTTACCTTATAATTGTGCTAATGTAGATGTTATAAAAGAGAACAATTTACCCCGTAATATTAGAAGTCATATCACAGAGGGATCTTACGTATTGCGACCTGATGGCTCTTGGGCGACTAGAATGGCGGGATGTCCGTATTTCCAGCAGAAACTGATTTTCTTGCATGCTGGGAGTAATTCTCTTATTTTTATTTATTTTAAACAAGGTTTAAATATTATTGTTTTATTTTATTTCATTTATAAATTTCATTCTTCTTCTTATTATTATTATTCTTATTTTTATTTCTATTATTATTATTATTATTTATTTATTACTAACAATAATAATCCTCCAATACGTTAAAATATGTTATATTATAAATATGAAGAAACGCCTCTGTCTGAAATTAATTAAATCGAAGTTATGTCTCAAGTCGTTTCGATTTAAGGCGATAGAGTTAGAATAGCTATTTAACTGCAAGTCTCTTTTGGGTTCGTACATCCGGCTTTTTAGATCACATGATGTCTTTCGCACGTAAAATTTTCGCACTGAAGATGTTTTATGTGCTAAAATCCGGCATTTATTTTTCTTCCTGATTATGTCCCTGATTTTCTTGAAGGTGATAGTTGTTATACTAGTGTTAGGGAGGGATAATTCGTTTGTCAGTTGGAGCGTAAAATTATAAATTTGTATAAATTTGGGTAGTCCTTTTTTTTTTTCACTATATGGAAATATTTTTAGTTTTGAAAATGAAATTTTGTGGTAGCGGAGAATTTTGAATGTTTTCTCAATATATTTCTCTTCTTCATTTACGTATTCAGGGCGGCATAAGACACTGTGCTAAAATCCTATGATTATTTTAGATTCTATTCCCTGGTTATTGCTTGAGTAGAAATTGATTACGTAGTTTTTGTTTGTGGGTTTTCGATATACTTTAATATCTAATTTAACATTGTTGCGTATTAATGATGAGGAAACGTGGAAAGTTGCTTGTTTCATGTTCCTGTGTAAATTAGATAGTGTGTTCAACATTATTGAGTTTTGTAATGATATTTAATAGGTTTGTATCGTGGGATAAAACCAAAGGAAGTCATATATGTATCTCAGGTAAGTAGAGCTTTTAGGCATTATATGTTTAAATGGGGCGGATTCTAAGAATTCTTGAAAGAGGCAAGAAGAATATCCACTGATTTGAGACCCCATGGGTAAACCGAACATTTGTTTGTAGAAAATGTTATTGAAAGAAAAGAATCAGTGTTTAGTAATTAATTTGCATATCTTTATAATTTTGTGGACGGATAGACGAGGATTTGCCTTTGATATTCTGAGCTGACCTCTTAATTTATTACGACATTTTTATGATGGACATATTGGTATATATTGATTTGACGGTTAACCTTGCCATAGATATGTTACTAATATTTACGTTACATATTCTTTAGAATAAGTAACGCGAGTGTTTGATGTGTCTGTGCTGATGGTGCCTACAAATGGAGTTAGGATTTTGTGA
This sequence comes from Acanthosepion pharaonis, assembly GCA_903632075.3. Classification (NCBI taxonomy): domain Eukaryota; kingdom Metazoa; phylum Mollusca; class Cephalopoda; order Sepiida; family Sepiidae; genus Acanthosepion; species Acanthosepion pharaonis. The sequence goes on along the minus strand of CAHIKZ030002011.1, from coordinate 71,680 downwards.
TGATTTTATTTAAATTTGAGTGTACACTATTAATTTCCGACACCTTTGGTCAGGTGGTAATGTTGGGTTTATGTATATTGGGTAAGCCATATAGTTTGGGTATAGTGGATAGGTTCTCTAATAATCTAGACCATTTACATTTTTGAGCAGTTTCCTTATTGTTTTGTTGATACTATGTGTGTGTTTGTCAGTTTTATAGATTATTCATTCGTTTTAGTTTAGATGGTGTAGCTATTGAGGAAGGATTCTAATTTTCAAATGTAGATATTGGTGACCATTATGATTATACCGCCTCATTTGTCGGTAGGGCTATGATGATGTTTTCTTTCATGGATATTTTTTTAGTGCTTGGGTAGTGTATTTTCAATAATATTATTGCGGGTAGCTGCCAATAAGCCATGTCCGAAAGATTTTTTATATTCACTGTGGCTGAAATCATGGTTCTTTGTTAAGGTAGTTATTGTGTCATATTTCTTCAGTCCAGTGGCGAAATAAAGATCTTAACTTAAAGCTTGCATTTCAGTGGCAAACAGTTTGAATTTCGAGATGCTGTGGTTAAGACTCGGATTACCAATTATCTTTCATCTGCTGTTTATACAAAAGCTAGTGAGTTTGCGTTTTAATCTAATTTGTTGTTTAAGTACTATATTCTTTATCGCAAGATTTTGGCTTCGTAAATGAAAAGGAAATATTTAAAACGTAACATTTTGCTAATTGATGTGTTTTGGTCATTAGTGAGTATTTATTGGTGTTTGAGATGCATGAGAAGTGGTAGTCGTATATGTGTTTGGGGAAGATATCATTAGTGATATGTAGTGCATTAAAAGTACTCATTCGAACGAGCTTTTTTGGTAATTTTTCTACTGTCATGCAGGGAGAAAAATTTTTGTAGATGGAAATATAATGAATTCTGCTTTTCTGGTGTGGCTTCCATGTTTAAGAAAAATGATTTGAAAATCAAATGTAGGTCAGATATAGATAGTAATCCGAGAAAATGTTAAAATACAATAAAGAACAAGTCGGAAACATATCTCAATCTAATTTAATTGAACGGCATACGTCAATAAACGCAAAATGCCCAAAAAATTAGACACTCTAAGACTCTCTCTCTTTCTCTCTATATATATATATATATATATATATATATATATATATATATATATATATTGCGTTTATACACGTGACGTGTATCTAAACAATAAAAACTGACCAAAAATCACAACATTTGTCCGTTTTATTTTTATTTCTATTTCGATCTCGGACGAAGCTTTAAGAAAAGAGAAACTTGTTAGATTGAGATACGTTTCCAACTTGTTCATTATTTTAATTTAAAATCTTGCCGGATTTAATCTGCTTTAGGGATGATTTTCTATAGTTGATTTTATATATATATATATATATATATATATATATATATATATATATATATATATATATATATATATAGACAAAAATTGAGATATGCATATTAATATATATATATATATATATATATATATATATATATATATATATATATATATATATATATATATATATATATATATATATATTTTGTTTTTTTTTTTTTTTTAAGCGTTTTACCCCAAGCACGGCGAAAGCCACTAGGATGCAAGGGGTTACGGAAAATTTGGAGCAAGATCAGATAGGAGTGATAGAAGAAAGAATGAGGATAGATCAAGGCAACTGGAGATGTCGATTGACATTACATTTGAATAGCTGGAGATTATAGCTCTCAGGGAAACTGAAATAGGGAAGGGAGTTCCAGAGGTGACAGATGCGAAACATGAAGCTATTGGCGTAGAAGAGACGGCTACATTTAGTAGTTTCGACAGTGAAAGGGTCAGAGCGGGATGCCAGCCGCATAGGGCGCTTGAACTCATGAAGTCTGGGAACCAGGGAAAGCTGCTCCTGGAGCAATTGCCATGAAAGTATTTGTAAAACAGACAGAGAGAGGCGACGGCGCGTCTGTGAGAAAGTGACTGTAGACGAGATGCCAGAGCAGGGCCAATTATATTGCATATCCGCCTCTGGAGCCTATCAAGAACCCCGAGGCAAACAGAAGGGGCTCCAGACCATATATGGCAGCAATACTCCATGCAAGGGTGAATTGTTGATTTGTAGATCTGGAGGATCGATTCCGGGGAGAAACATTTCCTGGCGCGGCACAGCGAGCTAACTTTCCTTGCGGTAGACGAAGCAATTTTATCCATCTCATGTCAGCAGTCAACGTGAGACCGAGCAGACGCAGAGAGGTGCTCTCGAGATGTTGAGCGTCAGACATTCTAATGGAGGGCAGGGAAGGTTCTCTGTGGTGATTAATAGAGAGCAGTTTTGTTTTTGAAGCTTTAAAGTTGACCAGACAATTTTTGCCCAGTTCACAACCGATTGGAGGTCCTTTTCGAGACGCACGGCCAGGTTAGTTTTGTCAGTGACACTAGATTTTTTTTTGAGGCAGGAATAAATTGTGGTGTCATCCGGGTAGATGCCAACTTGGGAATTTATGGCGTCATGAAGATCATTTATGTAGATAAGTAATAGAGTGTGGCCTAGGATGGAGCCTTGAGGAACACCTGCGTTCGTAGCATAGGAACTGGAGGAGAATCCGTTGAGAATGACATTCAATTCACGGTTTGACAGGAATGGTTGTATTAGGTCAAACAATCGACCCTTAATGCCATATCCCTGGAGCTTGCGAAGAAGGCCGGCATGCCAAACCCTATCAAACGTTTTGGAGATGTCTAGGGCCACGGCACGAGCCTCACCGTTATTTTGAAGAGCTTGGTAGACAGTTTCAGTGATCGCCGTAAGCACATCAGCTGTAGATCGGGCAAAGCGGAAGCCATATTGCTTGTCTGAGAGCAGATCATGGGATGTGAGGTGGTTAACCACTTCGGTATTGATTAGGGTTTCGAAGACTTTGCCGAAGAGGGGTAGGAGACTGATAGGACGGCAGTTAGAAGGGTCAGAGGGTCGTCAGTGTTCTTGAAGACAGGAACAATCGGAGAGGACTTCCAGCTGTTAGGAAAACAAGATTCCTTGAGGCTGTAGTTGTATAGTTTAGAGAGGGCGGGCGCCAGTTCAGGCGCGCATTTCTTCAAGACAATGGCTGGTATCCCATCTCCACCACTAGCCTTGTTGGGGTATAAATTGGAGATAATGCCTAATACCAAAAATGTGTAACCCACTCAATAGGTCCTCAGTTCTAAGAGTGAAGTCGGGTATGGGTACACCGGAAGAGTCGAGCGTTGATTTGAATGAAAAATTTCTGAGCTAAAACATTCAGCCTTGTTGATATATATATATATATATATATATATATATATATATATATATATATATATATATATATATATAAGGTAGAGTTTATATTAGTTCCAACAAGAGAAAAGTGGAGATAAACCGCAATCGTTTTTGGTTGTAATGTGGATTTAAAAAAATATATTATGCTTTATTTTCCATAATTTTGCTAACACGTGAATCTAGTCTCGTGACCGTCATAAGGCAAAGGGTGGAGATTTCCACATATTAAAAATAATTCTTTTTTTCCTTTGTTTTTCGATGTTAAATATTCTCGATATTAGACATTTTCATTTTTTGTATTAGTGATCCAAACGTCTTTCTTGAACTGGCAGTGAAAATTTATGCGTGAAGTGTTATAAAACAATTAAGATTTGTTCGGGAAATGATGGAGTAGTTATCGGCATGCTTATCATTTAATGACCCCTGTGTGTTCTTGGAACTGTTTCCATTTTTCGTGTGCTTTAGTCAGCATGAGAGTATATATGTGCATATCAGCTCTCCATACATACATACATACATACATACTGTCTCACTGCGAGTAATAAGCGAACACATCTGTACACCCACACACAGAGACACAAACACACAATCACACACACTGATACCGTCCCATTACAAGGAATCAGTATATACACACACAAACACACACATACGTCCATACACATACTTCCCAAGTTACATAGAATTAGAATAAACACACACACATACATACACACATATATATGTACAGACATACATACTTCTTAAGTTGTGTGGGGGTTGTTTTCGTTCTTGTGAGTAGTTCTGCATTTGTTGGATATATATATATATATATATATATATATATATATATATATATATATATATATATATACACATATTCGTAACCACTGCATGAGAGTGGGCCTGCATATATGTGAGTGGTTTGATCACTGTATTTAATCACTATGTGTGCATGTTGTGTGCTTTTGCATGTGGTGTTATGATGGATTTTTTTCTGCTTAAAATTTGTTTATGAAGTTTTTTTCTTGTATTTGTAGTTAAGAATAATTGTCTGTTTGATATATTGGCATAATTTTAAATTTTCCCTGATGAAATTTGAAAATGTGTTGTGCTACAAAAACTTTTCTGTTGTCCGGAAGTTTTATGTTGCTTTTGTGTAGGGAGACCGTGTTCAGTTGTTGGCTGATACATATATATGACTTGCATTTTGTGCATTTGAGTACTTAATTAACATATTTCTAGTTGCAGTTAAAGTTTTTATTTATTATTAATGTCGTTTTAGGGTTTTGAAAAGTGTAAGAGTTTCCTTCTATAATGATGTCACAAACACCACATCTTTTTTTTGTAGCATTTTGTGAGTCTCTGTATTGTGTGTTGGTTAAATTTAGATGAGGTTAATATGTGTTGGAGGTTTTTAGATTGGCATTTGCTTTTAATTACTTTGTTGTTTTCAGTATATTGCTCAGTTTATTATTCTTTCTAAGTAGGTCTAGATTTTTTGTAATTTCTGTGAATAATTCTGGATTGTTTTAGTTGCATGTTGAGACATATGCAAGACTTTGTTTGACGTTACGGACCATTTTATTCATGTCTAGATATATGACAACACCTATGTATGTGTGTGTATACACACAAAAAAATAATTGATATATATATATATATATATATATATATATATATATATATATATATATATATATTTATAATTTATATATATATATATATATTATATATATATAATATATATATATATATATATATATATATATATATATATATATATATATATATATATATATATATATTTTTACCGAAATAGTCACGAACATAACATGCTGCTTTTAATTTCCAAATCATTTCTATATATATATGACAAAACATATGTATGTGTGTATATATACAGTGGACTTATTAACGTATATATATATATATATATATATATATATATATATATATATATATATATATATATATATATATATATATATATAACTCGCTTGAGACCGATACGCCTCAACAAGAAACAATATCATTTACGTTGGCAAAAGCTTCTTGTCTTAATCGGTATGGCAGCGATTTTTTTTATCTTAAAATTGTTTAACTTCCACCACGGCTTGTTCTTAATTTAGTATTTGTTTCGAAAAACTTTATATATATATATATATATATATATATATATATATATATATATATATATATATATATATATTATATATTTTTTAAAAAAAAATCAGGGAAACCTATGAATTACTATAATTCATTTGGCATTTTAATATATATAAAAACAACCGGTTTCCCCTCAGCCATATCAGTTTATTTCTGTGTTATAAAAAAATCATGTGTAAACTTAATTGATATTAATGTTAAACAATGGATGGAAATATATGAATTCCAAGAAAGCTAGAGTCAAATAACATTCAGACCCAGTAAGCATTTCCCATCTATATCTATCTATCTTAATATATATATATATATATATATATATATATATATATATATTATCAATTTTATCATGAGCGCTCACACGCATATGCGAGTGTGGATTAGCGCTCATGATGTGATCGATACTATTTTACAGCTAACATGCTTCTACCGAAATAGCCACGAACGTGACATGCTGCTTTGCTTTCCAACACATTTCTAGATGTATGACAAGCGACAGGCACAAACAAAGTAGAGACACTTGGTAGAGTGCGAGGCCTGAAGTTTATCTACTGCACTAAATCATGTATTCATTGCTAATATTAAACTTTGTACATAACTAAAGTGTCCAGATTAAAGTTCGATAAAAACAGTTTGGTGATTAAAATAAAAAAAAAACCTATTTAATAAAAATCGACTATTGTTTTGTGTACATCTTTTCTTTTGGTTTATATATCTACAAGACTCCAGTGTTCTGTTCGCTCAACGTTTGTGAGAACTATAAGCAAATCACAAGATCAAACTCTTCAAAAGTTGTAATTTTACTCCAGAAAGAGATATTTATGCATGGCTAGTTGTATGTTGCATGTTTAAGCATGTTTCTAAGAATATATTATTCATTGTTAAAAGGGTAAGGGAAAAAATATATTCTTAAAAATTATTGTTTTATATGAATTCCCACAAAATTAAATTAAATTAAAGAAATTGTGAAACTGCAAAGGATTTTTGTCAGTCTTTTCCAAACAATTGAGTTTATATAAATTTCATCGATTGGCTTAATACTAAATATTTTGAGAATTCCAAAGAGATACTAATGTAAGTTATAGAGAAATATTTTTTATTATTAAAATTTTTTTATTTTTTATTTTTTAATTTTTCATCACATTCTCTCTTTCTTTTTTTCCGTCTTTCACTTTTCCTTTTTTTTCTTTTTTCCCGGTATATCTTTCAGGACAGTTTTATTCCATTTCTTAAAAGGTTTCCGTCTGAATAGATGAATATATACATAAACATGAAATAAATCATAACCGATATGGGGATTTCTTAAATTATCAATATATATATATATATATATATATATAAATATATATATTTATATATATATATATATATATATATATATATATATATATATATATATATATATATGTATATATGTGTGTGTGTGTGTGTGTGTGTGTGTGTGTGTGTTTTGTATGTGTGTACACACACATATATATATATATATATATATATATATATATATATATATATATATATATATATAAATTTGATCTATTTTCAATAAAATATATATTTTTTGTTTACGCTAGGATGCGAAGCAGAGATGATATGTATATTTCTCCGAACCGAGAAAGATATGTATTCAAACGCACCATTCGTGGTTTGTTTCCTCAGCAGGTCTTACGTTATTTAAGAGGTCAAGCCCCGTCAAATCAAATGACAGTTTCCCTAGGGACTTAATTTCAAATCCTGCCGGAAGGCGTATTTTTTTCTAACAAGTTTTTCTCGTATATTCATTCCGATGTGTATTCATTTTGTATATATATATATATATATATATATAAACCAGTGGCTATATATATATATATATATATATATATATATATATATATATATATATATATACACACTATATATATATATATATATATATATATATATATATATATATATATATTCAGTGGAGATAAATAATGATCGCACAGGAAACAAATGCTTGTTATTTACACTTATAGCGAATGAAACCTCGAATTTTGCAATGTTAATATGTATTCCTTTAATAAATCAATTTAAAAATTAGATTTTCGATCTTTTTATATTTCGAATAGTGGAAAAAAACTTTTCAGAATTAAATAAGCATGGAATAATACAACAAAATGTACGTTAACAAAATGTATTGAAACAAAGAATAGGTACACAATATTTACAGTTAGTTTGGTATATTTTGGGAAGACTGTTCCTGCATAATGGGTTGAATAAATCGTCGGAGAGTCTCTGGATTCAATTTCTTAATCTCTACTATCTTCTCCGTCTTCACCAACCCATATTTATATGGTTAGTCCGCTTATGTAAATTAGGATTCTATACAGTTCTAGAATAATAATTATATTTTAAAGTAGACGATTCTATACTGTTCTAGAATATAACAACTTTATTGCAACAGTCAAAATTGTATCATCCTGCAGTCACTGTTTACTAATACGCTTTCTAATAATGGCTATATGTAAGGAAATGACTTATGCTCAAAAAGAGCTAATTATTAAACTATGAATAAATGGGAAAAGTTAAAGAAACATCTCCAGTGACACGAACATGCCTTTCTCAAAAATTTGTTCATTTATTGCAAGATTTAAAAGACGTAATACTGTTGGGCACAACGGCAGACCTGCTGCTCCCAGTAAGATATCTCCCAGATTACGAAGAATGTTGATTCGACAGTTCCAAATTAACACAATGGGCATCAGACAAGACATTCAGAATGATCTGATTTTGTCAGAATTTCACGTAACTAAGCAAACGATTAGTAATGAACTGCTCAAAGACGCTATAAAGTCGCGCTCTCCAAGAAAAACACCACTCCTTCTGAAATGACATAGAGATGTCAGGTTGAAATTTGCGACAGAGCATAAAGATAAGGAAAATTCTTATTGGGAAAGAGTTCTTTGGATAGACGAGAGAAAAATTGATTTGTTCGGTCGCAATTCCCTGAATCATGTATGACGGAAAGACGGCGAAGCATGCGCAACCAAGAACACCATACCAACTGTCAATATTTGCTTGGCATAGTATCAGGCTTTGGGGCTGCTTCTCAATGCGAGGTGTTAGCAAACTAGCAATTATAGACGGTAGAATGAATGCAGAAATATATCAACAAATCCTAAGCGAAAATTTATCGCTTTCTACAGAGAATCTTGGGTTCCTCCTGATTGGATCTTCCAGCAGGACAATGATCCCAAGAATAATGCTAAGAGTACGAAGAATTGGATTGCTAATAACAACGTTAACATCTTACAATTGCCCAGTCAGTCGCCGGATTTGAATCCAATAGAGAATTTATGGCGATTTTTGAAAAATAAGATCCGTGTTAGAGGTCCAACAAACAAAAAAATGCGAAGGCAATTTCCCAGGAAGAATGGGACAAAATGCCGACTAAATATGCAAATCAGGAATATATTGTTTGCTGTTGAACTTAATAAAGATATGCTACAAAATAGAAAATGGAGAAAAAATGTTTTTTCTACTGTACGATAATTTTTAAACAACAAAAAATGTTAATATTGCTTAATGTTCTTAACCATGGAATATTATTCAGTTTTATAATCGTACATTTTTAGTATGTAGTCTGCTACAGTAGATATATTCCCGTTTTGTTAAATTAATATTTTACAAATAAAAATATAAAATATGTTCATGTGTACGATCACTTATTCAACCCCAATATATATATATATATTAGTTACTGATATCGTTTGACATTGGGCAAATATAAATAATAGAAAGTTTATTGATATAATTCATTTTATAATTTATAATATTTGATGTAACCCAAAAAAATGAAATTAGATGTAACGTTTTCCCGTTTTGAAAGACGCAGTTCTAAATGTCGAAACTGTGGAATAGATTATAAATAAGTAAAATAAGAAAGTAAAAACGTTAACATCAGTGGAAACAGGAAAAACAATACGAGAACGCTATTCTGAGAATAATCTGAGTAAGAAAAACTTTGAATTAAGTATTGTGAATATAAACCTAGAAAAAGAGTAAGTATATATTGGATGTTACAGTTTTCGTACACATTTTACATTATTCGGACTATTGTTCTTATTTTTTCGCCAAATTTATTACAACATTTCGGCCGTTGTACGCCCCGACCTTCATCAAGTGGTTGGAATGTCGATCTGAATCCTTTATTTCACTCACTGGGGTAGACTGTTCTCGTTTCACGTTCCATGTTCAATGGTTGTCAGTTATCAATCATCTCCTTTGAATATCCCTCTCCAAGTTCTACACTGCCTTAACCGTGTATTGAACTCTCACTCAAGTACTAATGGCACAGTGGATAAAGGCGTTAGTGACAGTACCCCAAAAATGTGAGTTCAATATCCAGTTAAGACAGTGGAAAGCTTGAAGAATTAACAGGAAATAACTTATAACTGACAAACATTAAACATGGCACGTGGAAATAGAAAACTCTACCCCAGTGAGCGAAATAAAGGGTTCAGTTCGACATTACAATCACCAGAAGAAGACCGAAGCGTACAAAGGCCGAAACGTTGTCATAAATATGGCAATGAAGACAATACGGAGTAATGTAAATAGTGTACATAATACCTCATCTCAGAAATATAGTTATAGTTTTCGATTGATTGATTTTTTTCTACAGCCTATTAACACTTTGCAGATTATAAAAGCCGCCAAATATTTTCAGTTGTGGAAATTTTTGGTGATAATAAATATTTATTTTTACAAGTTCAATTAATTATTTCATAGTTATTTGTGTGGGGCAGCGGTTGATTCATACCTTTCCAAATTGTAGGAGCGCTTTAGCGAATATAACGAAACAGAATGGAACACGGTTCTCCGATTTCAAATTCCGTGACACCATCATGGCGTCTAAGCTTACTTCATCTGCTATTCTCAACAGGTCATTCATCTAAATACTGATCATGTTCGATGCAGCTTAACTTCAGTAATGATATAGAAACTGATGTTTCAACGTGATACGTCATACATGTAAGTTTGTAAATTCTCAAATGTCTAACAATTTCGGCAGACACATTCGAAGGCATGAATCATCAACGGCCTTAAACCTGTGAGGGTAACATCTAAGACGAGAAAAATGATTCCGAGTAGATATGTGTATAATTAGCTCAGTCATTTTTAACATTACTCCCGATTCTGCATAATCATTGCAGAAAATAAATCATATCTTTTTTCTCACACTTTTCGAAACAACAAGAATAAAAATAAAATTTCTTAAAAAGAATTAATACAATTATTTGACTCGTATTCCTTTATTTTTTTATATTATTTTCTTAATTTCATATAGAGATAGTGTTGCTTAACTTACACGAATCGGTGATTAAAGGTGATATTTTTTAAGCATTTCACCCCAAGCAAGGCGGGAAGCCACTAGCACTCAAGGGGTTACAGAGAGTTGGAGCGAGAACAAAGAGGAGTGATAGCGGAAAGGATGAAGGGAAAGATAAGGGATAGATCAAGGGATCTAGAGACGTCGATTGACATTACATTTGAATAGTTGGAGATTATAGCTATAAGGGAAACAAGAACTGGGGAGGAAGTTCCACAGGCGAGAAGTGCGAGACATGAAGCTATTGTAGTAGAAGTGACGGCTACATTTAACATTTTCAGCATGAAAGGGTGAGAGCAAGACGTCAACTTAGTTGAACGCTTAAAATCATGAAATCTGGGAACCAGCGAATGCAGCTCCTCGGAGCAGTTACCGTGAAAGTATTTGTAAAAAAAGACAGAGGGAGGCAATGACACGTCTGAGAGAGAGCGACTGCAGACGAGATGCCAGATGAGAGCCAATTACATTGCATATCCGTCTTTGGGTTTTATCAAGGACCTTGAGACAGACAGATGGGGCTCCAGACCATATATGGCAGCAATACTCCATGCAAGGTCGAATGCTTGATTTGTAGATTTGAAAGAACGACTCCGTCGAGAAAAATTTCCTGGCGCGGCACATGGAGTCAAGTTTCCCTGCGGAGGACGAAGCTATTGACACAATGTATTTGTACCTTCTCAGGTCAGCAGAAAATGTCAGACCGAGCAGTCGCAATGAGGTGCTCTCATGGAGTTGAGCGTCAGGCATTTTAATGGGAGGCAGGGATGGTTCTTTGTAGTGAGTAATACAGAACAGCTTTTTTTTTTAGGCATTTATGTTAACCAGCCAAATCCTACCCCAGTCTACATCCGATTGGAGGTCCTTTTCGAGAAAATGGCCAGGTTAGTTTTGTCAGCGACACTAGATTTGATTTTTGTATATGGCCGTAAACCTGAAGGCCATGCATATTGTCTGAAAGTAAGAAATAACCCAAGAAAACATATTTAAGCAAACATCGGAAAGAGATTTGTGTAAATTGCAGTAGAATAATTTAGGTTTTTGCTTCGTACCATAAGCAATTATATTATAAGTTTCTACATATTTAATGTATTCTCGTAAGTTATTGTACAGACTTTCCTTTAATAGCCAATTTTAACCAAAATCTTTAAACTTAAGTGTATATAAATGTATGATAATATTCCTTTATATTCTCCCGAGTTGTCTACTTCCGAACTTAAGAAGAAAAAGTTGTGTAAAGAAACAAAATAATAAATTATTTCCCATTTTCTCCAGTTATTAATCGATAAATTAATGTATCGGAGAATTAAAACAATATTCATTTCAAATGTTATTTGTATCGCTAAAAGAATAGATTCACATAGTTAATGCGGTATCAGATGAAAACGTCAGAAAAAAAATGGACGCGTATGGCAGTCTGTCAAAGAGAGATTATTAGCATGTAAAATATTAAAATAATATAAATATAATACGTTATACGAAGATAAACTGTACCTTTGTAGTTATTAACACATTTTAATTAACATTTAACAGTAATAATGTTTTCCGATTCTTGTTTACTTGGGGAATCGAACATACCTCAATGACATTATAATTGTTCTATAGATAATGAAGGTATCACTAAATTGTGTCACATATTAAGAAATTATAAAAAAGAATATATTTATTTTTGCTTCAATTATGAGTTTTTAAAAATTACCAAATTCTGAATATGAGATCTGCGCAAACGATTTCAAACGAATACGTTTTCATTCTTTTACAATTATACATTATCTATTCACTATTTTATACGAAAGAGTGATGGCAAATTTAACACACAGCGAACATAATAAATATGTAGACACTGAATAAATATTTTATTAAAACAGTTTTATATAGACTAGAATTATATAGGCTAGGTTTATATAGAATAGGATTATGTACATATATATGCTGAATTTGAATGGTTCCAATATAGAAACAAATAGAAGATACATTAATTTTTATATATTACCATAACGTACTGAATATAATGCTTGCTTGAAATATATTTTAATTTTAGTTAAATTATTTTATATGCTGAACCCAGAAATGCAAATATTTTTAATTAACACTAGATAATTCTATTATTCTATAGTCTAATTCACTTAACATTCTACTTCAATTTAACAGTGTTTTCTTCTTATTTTTTGTCCTTTCTTTTGACATTTGTGTGAGACCAGTTTTGGTTTTTCAAATCTTGACAAATACGATGATATAAAAAGCCGGCTCTGATACTTTCATTCTATGGTTTTATTTTCTGATGAATATAAAAATACGAGGCCGTTCAGTGAAAATTAACTTTAGCTATTCTTCATGAAGTATTTTCACTATGATAGAAGTATATTTTACTCAGATTATGTTTCGTGAGATTTATCTTTAAGCACCGGAACCTAATGTCAATCAAGTAACGAAACAAGAAAACAAAAATAGACAGAAACCATTTAAACACAGGAGATTTGAAATCATAATGGAAGACAGTAATGAGATTGAAACCCTATGTGGCCACCACGGTGATAAGATGGTGACAAAAGTAATGCTTTCTTGTCGAAGCCGATGGAATCATTGTAATAATAAAGTGGAAAACGTTTTAAAATATACACATACAAATTATTATAGTAACCGATTTTATTACAATTATTAGTTTACGTCTCAACCAGGAAAGAGAACAATAAAATATAGAAACGTAGAGTTGCTTCAAATTTCATAGTGACCTGTCAGTTTTAAGACAATATGAGTTCTAACACTAATCTGCTGCTGTGGTTAAAATTTACAATTACATCATCTGTGGCAGCAGGTCAGTTTATCTTACGAAAACGTGTGTTTTTTTTTCTAATGACGCGTAAGTATTTTAATTAGACAATTATTCACGATATTTTCAATATTGACTTACATTTCTTTTATAATAATAAATAGCCTTAGTATTGTATGATACTGGAATTGACATTGCACGCTAACATCAAATCATCAAAGGGTTGCTCAAGTTTTATATACAACGCTGAATGAAGAGTTACTTTACCTCTAATTTTCCAGGTTTACAAGAAAAGATTTGTAACATATGTAGACATAAAAACAACCACTCAGCTGATGATTTGAATAGTCTAATAACATTACAAACGGATTTGCATGGTTCACCTGTCAGAGAAGAGCTCATTTGTTTTCGAATAGCAGAGGGTCAGAGAATAACTGACAATGCCGGATGTTGAATAAAATCAAATATTCATTACCAAACGGTGGAATTTGATATTCAACATTATTCTGCATATTTTAATGATAATCGACACACCACATACATTAAAGTTTTGTATCAGTTATTCAGAGTAACCGCCTCATCTTTATAGTTTTTAAAGCATCTTTTGGAAAAACAACTTCTAGACCATAGTTGTATTTCGTCTCTGGTATTCTGGTTTGCCATCTAGAGTTTTTTTTTTAAATCACTATCAGTTATTCATTTACATTAATTTCATAATTACTGCTCAACTATTCTGAAATATGCTGTTTATATTTAAAAAATAAATGAAAATACACCGAAATAAAATGTGTGAAAAATGTTAATACAAACGTATTTATCTGTCAGCAGAATGTGTGTGTTAATTTCACGTTTTTGGTTAATTTATGCAATTTAATGTTTAATTTGTGTAGCTGATTATTATTGACCTGTGAAATCCGTAGCTAAAATCATAATGTGGAATAAATTACGATGGTTGAGCGTAATAGACAAAATTCTCTAGAAGAGATCCAATACGGCTTTACAGCCGGGTTACATAGACACTAAAAAAAGTCATATATGTCCGTCATTTAATTTAAAATATTTTCCATGTCTTTCAATGTAAATTTTGTTGAACTCATTCGACGTATTTTGACATCAGTCGATTGCTTCAAATTATATTTTCTTTCGTATGTGTTCCTAAATGCTAAGGTATACTATCGATTCTAATCTTTATTAGAGTATAATACATCGTTCCCCCTAGAATAACGAAATAATACGAAATGATAATACGGTAGAGGATTGTATGGCATAATCCATTTAATATCCGCCCAGTTCTAGAGGTTAAGTCTATTCAAAACGATGAAACATGAGTTGAACTGTAATAGAAATAACTTGGAATATTTGTGAAAAAAATAACATATTTTTCATCCCATGCAGGGTCCGCTTATTCTATCACATATGATGCTTATATTCTACGAGAAATTAAATACCATTTTAACACGTGGGCGCATATAGCTACTTACATATTCCTGTAATTTGTTACTCAGACTTTTGCTTTTTAAACCATTTCGTCCATTCACACAAAAGATAATTTCTTAGGTATACAAAAGTTATAATCTTACTTTGGTGGAAATTAAGTCACATGATAGCAGTTTAGATGACGTCACTTCATACTAATTGAACAATTGCTTTTTTAGCTGAGGCAAAATCTGCATCCTCCAGCACGTGGTGCATCTTACAAGCGCATGGCTCTGTTTATATCTGAAAATATATATTCACCAGTTATAGAAAATATCTCTGGCCTGAAGTACCCATTCTGGAAAAAACCAGGAATCCCCGTTTCCCGTTTGTTCAGTAGGTCTTCGTTATCGACATAGCAGATGAATCCGTCTCGCTCGAATGTGTAATCCTAAACATGTCTACTCCAGAAACACAAAAGAATCTCTTGAAACACAGGAAAATCTCCATATTATATGTAAGATTCTATGTTTTCGTTCTCTTTTCAAACTACTTGTAGTGTAGACATGTGTTGCAGTTTCTCCGCACAGAACACTTGTAAATGGGCATATACAATTTTATGTATGTCTTAAATCCCTCGTGGAACAAAGTATGTTTGCCATTCTTTCTATTTCACCCCGTCCGTGAACTAGGGTGCTATTATATCATAAGTATAATAACGCCCATAATGAGAGAAAAGTAACTCGGGGAATAAAGCCTTCATGGCGCACACGTTATTTGGATGAACGCAACGTGACATGATATTATAAACCCAATTATACTAATTAACATATTCGCTAATATTTCTTTTACTATATCCTGTAAGAATTATATTTCCCTTCGTTATATGTCTCAAATGATTCTTTCTCCTTCTAAATATAAATTTCCCTGCAATAATTGTATTCTTTAAAAATCATTACTCACGTGTTCTGTTCATTGTATTCACAGCATTTGGCGGTAGATCAGCATCCCTTATGTTAAATATATTTCATCTCTTTGAAGCATGTGCAGTATTCTATATATGATATGCATATACTTTATGATGTCTTCAGAAATACACGCGGACATACAAATAGGCAAGTACACAGTTCGTGTGAAAAATTATATTTCCCTTCAACAACTTGGAGATATTCAGGTGTGTTTACAGATTAGGGTATATTTCTATTTTAATAAACATACCCACACACACATGGACACACGTGCGCGCAAACTCATATACACACATACATATATATATATATACAGTTACACACACCTTAAAACTATACATTATCTTGGATAAGTATCACCGCGAAATGATAAAATACAATTTTAAGGTATGCTATAAAGATATAAAGTGCTCAATATCAGAGATATAGCGTATGTCCATACAAAAGTGGAAAACGAAATCGTCTGCATAAACAAGAAAAAAATCAAATAAGTACACAACGAATTAATATATATATATATATATATATATATATATATATATATATATATATATATATATATATATATATATATATATATATATATATATATATATATATATATATATTAATGGGTGTACTTATTTGATTTTTTTCTGTTTATGCTTTTTTTGTTCACGATTTTACAAAGAGAGATAAATATAACAAACTTACATCTATGGAAGCTCAGGTGTAGCCAGTTAAATAAATTTTATATTAATAAGATAATGTCGGATTAAAAGACATGTTTTAATATAAATATATCTATGTGCTCATGTTTGTGTATACATAATTAAGAAAATAATGAAATAATATATTATATATAATTCTTGTGGAAATTAAAACAAGAATTGTAAGGAAAACTCTCATGAAAATGTCAAAACTCTACGAATCAATATTGTAAGTGTCCATAGGAAGCTCGTTGAGAAATATATTACGTAATGAAGAATACTAAAAAATATCCAGTCGATATGTATTATTCTTAAAGTCAAATATGTGAGAAGATGTATTTTTTACATACCAGTTGGGCACCCCGGGTCGGTGTAATGGTTAGCAAGCTTGTCTCGGTAGAACAATTACGAGTAAGTTCGATCCTCACTGGGTGCCCTATACTTTCGGCCTTGTGCCACATCTAACCTACACTTGGAAAATCACTATATGTCGATCAGATTAGATGAAGTTTTCTTTTTCGAAGGAATTCTGAGACGGACAGTGAATTGTAATGCAGGTTAAATAAATACTTTCACGCTAATTCCAGTCAAAATATTGGGCTCATCTCCTAATATTAAAATGATTCGGTCGTTCTTCATTACTGCCTTTATCCTACTTTGATTTCATGGAAGTAAATCGTGTTTTCGTACTAAATAAACCTGGTGGAACATGTATGTCCCAGTGAACAGATAGAATGATACGCTCGTAAATTATTTTGTGGCAACGGGTTGAACTTGGGAGATGATTATTTTTTATATTTTATTCATATTTTCCTCTTTTTACATATTTCCCAATATATGCTGTTCTTTACATAATCGAGTTTTATTATTTTCAAGGAAGTTAATATTTATTGTTTTCATTATCTTCTCAGAAGTTGCATTTACGTTTTATCTGGACAAATCTATTCTGTCTCTTTCTGACAATTGTATGAGAGTTAATATGCTGAGTACTTGGATGACGTAGTTTTTAGCTTCGGTGATTTCACCTTTGAGATTTTCAAGTAATTCTACCTTAATTTTAATCATCAGTGACATACTCTGGATAACTGCATGTTATGTCACATGAAGATACTTCGGTTTTAATTCCTGGGGTATTATTATTTCGTATCTCATTTATTTTAATTTTTTAACTCATCCTCAGTCATATTACTTATTTTTAGTCTCATCTGTTTGAGTGAGGGGTTGTTGCATTCTGTCTTATATCTTATTTTATCTCATATATTTCCGCATTTGAAGGTATTTTGTTTCACACGACATCCCTGCGAGTATTGACAGGCATGTTTCAGTTGAGATAAGGTCATATTTCACTTCCAACCATAGATCTCCTTATTTGGCATGTCCGATTCGTAGTGTTATTTTCTAGATTGAAGAATGATACCATGACTTGCTGATACACTCCACGAGACCATTTCGTTCGCTTTCTTTTTATTAGTTTTTTGTCATTGAGTCCCTTGGGAATAGTCCACGTTTTGTGATCTAGTGTCTCTTTGTTTTTGAAAGAGTTTGTTCCAGTGACAGATATTTCGGCCACAGACTCGTTCCACTCTGACGCGGACGTTGTTGATCCGGGTGATGGCCGAACAGGTATGAACATTTTTTCCGTAATTATTGAGATTCGTAAAATTTTGCGTTTTGTCCTTGAGCGCTTTTGTTGAATTTATCAACTCTAGGATGACAGTCGAACATGTCCAGAGAGCTTGTCCTGCGCGTGAAAAATAGTGTGGATAGGGTTATTATTATTATTATTATTATTATTATTATTATTATTATTATTATTATTTTATTTTCTTTGATTTCTGGCGTTTACACATTTCTTTCCGAGTCCCGCTCAGAGACCTAACGTTAGAAATGGCATCATGACACTTTCCACTGACAAAAAAAAAAAAAAATTACATGGACAAAGCCCTTCGTAAAATGTGGGTTGTACTTGTCAGAACAATTTTTTTGTATCTCTTTGAGTCATGGACTTCCAGGAATTCCTCCAATTAGTCTCCTGGAATCTTTTCCAACCAGTCCTAGGGCTCCAACTACAACAGGGATTGTTGATGTTCCCATATGCCACATTTTTAAGATTTCTATTTCAAGGTCCTTGGATTTTGACAACTTTTTGAATATCTTCAAAGTTACATTGCAGCCAGCAGAGACTGCGATATCAATAAGGAGGCACCGTTTTTGTTTGTGGTCTTTAATAAAAATATCTAGGCGGTTGGCTTTTATTGTTCTGTCAGTGTGTATTGTGTAGTACCATAGAATTGTAACAGGTCCTATTTTCGTAACCGGGTCTGGGTGGTGTTCATTATTATTATTATTATTATTATTATTTATTATTATTATTGTGGCATATCTAACAACGTTATTATATATTAATCTTTAAGGCAATACATTGACGGAAACAAACATTTCTTGCAAACATAGAATTAATATATAATTTATTTTGCTATTGTTTTCCTTGAAAAAAACACTTTACCATTACAAATATTTCAGCTTTACAGGTGCATCTTGAAGAAATATCTTGCTAGTAGAATATATTTACTGTTAACATACAGTGGTTCTCACAGTAGTGAACCTCGTTTGTCTGGAGCAGCTGCCAATAATCGCTTAGTTTTTAATAGATTTGGCTACACAAGAGGTTTTCATCACTTTGCTAAATTATTCTATTTATCTGCACAAGCAACGTTCAAATAGATATGATGACTTTTGTATTTGAAGAAGGAAAGTTTGATATTAACATACGAAGGTAAATAATGGGAATGGTACAAGTAAACCCAATATCGATTGTTGCTTTTAAGGTTTAATCGTTTTAGAATGAAAAACAAATTCTTAATTATTCTTTAATTTTCTTTATTATTTCATCCATTTTTATTATTATTATTATTATTATTATTATTATTGTTATTATTATTATTATATTTCCTTTGGGTTCTAATGTATGCGCATTGTTTTTCGCGTCATGAACAAAAAAAGAACAAAAAAAAATCACACGTTTTACATAGATAAAGACTTTCGTTAGGTGTGGGCTGTGCACGTGAGTAAATTTTTTCTCTATTTCTTTAGGCATGGGCTACGTGGGATTGCTTCGATGAATCAATTGGAATATTATCCAAAAATTTCAAGTGCTCTCTTGTAGTTGCAAGTGGATTGTTAATGTCCTCATGCCCCACATTTGTGCAATTTCTATTTTATGAACCTTGTATTTTGTTAGTTTTTGAAGATCTTCAAAGATACATGTCATGTCAATAAGGAGACATATTTTGTTTGTGGTCTCTAAACATGATGCCAGGACGATTAGATTTGATTGTCCTCACTGTGTGTATTGTAAAGTCCCACAAAATCTTTACAGGCCCTATCCCCTTAACCGAGCCTGCGTGGTGTTCATACCAATTTATTGCAGTTTGCCTTCCGTAAGTGATGCAGATTTTCCAGTTCAGATACTGGCCCATTCTGTTGTGCTGTATTTTATATTCAGTGTGTTCCAATACAGCGCAACCTGATACAAGATGTTTAATTTTTTCTGGATATTTAACACAGAATCGGCATTTCGGTTTGAGACAATTTTTCAGTATGTGTGCTTGGTAATTTCTAGATAACATGAATTGGTCTTTCCGTTTCAGCTTTTAACCCAGTACTACGTAATCACTGATGTGTACGGAGTTTGTCTACATCAGCTGGTTTGTCACGACAGAGTGTTGACCATGCCAAAATGTCTGCTTTTTATACAGTTCATTTGCTTTCCTTTTAAGTCCTTTGCCGTTGCAATATGTACATTATGATATACTTGCATTTCTTCACCCATTTAAAATTATTTTTGAATTTGTTTGCTTCCTTTAATAATCAATAAAATTTATCATTTCTTTCATATTCTCTGAGAGAGTTCATCATCCAGTCTTCCGTAATTTCCAGGTATCTTTGAAGGCCGATTTTTGTGGCTGAACTAATCCTCTTCCTCGTTCGGATCTGAGCACATACAGACGATCAACATCAGCCATTATTATAATTATTATTATTATTATTAATAATAATAATAATAATTACTTCATATCCCATACGATAAGTTACAGAGGCTTAGAGTAAAGAAAAGTAATAAATATATGCATTCTCTTTGCAAAAAACTGATGTTCAGTGGTACTTAATTTTTACCATGAATAAAAATATATGCTCTTGTATCAGCAAACTTCATATATAGTGACACCTCTGAGTATTTTTGCATGAACTTTAAACCCTCCAGAAACATTACCTGTATAGAATAAACGAATACCAGAAATAATGAATTTTACCTTTTAAAAAATACCTGTGTATATTACGACCTCATATATTTTGAGAAAAAATAATCCTAAAATTCGCACTATACTCGTGTATACCCCGTATATTTTCATTAGACTGCTAAGTATATCTTGATTAGTACAGTCATTCTACACTGTAAAGAACACTGAATAACTTTAAGAAAGATGCTGCAAGTTAATTTCGTTAATGTTTTCACATCTACATTTATAATATTTCTAATTATTATTGTTATTATTATTATTATTATTATTATTATTTGTGTATGTTGTGTATCCTGCTTGTATCCTGTAGAGCCGGGTCCAAAATATGTTCCTTAGTCCCTATAGAAATATTTGATTCATTGCACTTTACTTAGTATATGGGATGATCCTAGTAGGGCGATTTTCTGGGTAACTTTTACGTTGTTATTACATTACTGTGAGTAAATATTATATTAACTGCTGGCAAGATTACTTTCAAATAACTTCTTGTGACTTAAGTAAGTTAACAAATAATTTCTTCTTTTCATCTACAGACAATATTAAATATCCAATACTTTTCAATGCAGCATCGGTTTATCGAGCCGTCATGTTTTTTCATGTGTCATTATTTCAATATTGACACAAGAAAAAACATGACTAACAAGTCCCTATGTGCAAGTTTCCTTTTATTGTTTTTGTACGACCTACCAGTGTTGCAATGATAACTGGTTCTCTAACAACTTACTTTGCTAGTACTTCTAACAGATTAAATATGATTATAGTTGTCTATCCTTCATTTGCCTTTAGTTTTCATGCCAAATGAGCAAGATATTTATATCAGGTAGAAATATTCACTATTGACCTCATTTTAGTCGCCATATTTATTACAACGTTTCGGCCGTTTTACGCTCCGTTCTTCTTCAGATGGTTGAAACGTCGAACTAAACCCTTTATTTCATTCACTGGGGTAGACTGTTCTAGTTCCAAGTGCCATGTTTTTAATGGATGTTAATTCCCCCAACCAAGTTCTCCACTGCCTTAACCGGTTATTGCACTCACACTCTTTGTGTTTTGTCACTGGATCTAACCAATGCATTTATCCACTGCTCCACATGTCAATTAGGCCATCTGTGTATGAATTCCTTGACATTCCCCAGCGAGCGAAATAAAGGGTTCAGTTCGACATTCATCTCAGAAATATAGACAGGTATAAATATCGTTTATACAAAATTTGTGAAATGTAGTTGACTCCGCTCTATAGTTTACTGTCTGTATCGGAATGTCGCACAATATTTTCACTTTATTATTCTACAGAACATACGTCTCCTTTCTGATCATATATTCGCAATATTTGATACTACATTTGAGACCGTTCATTTTACATAGGTCCTCATATATTATGCCAGCAACTTTATCAATCCGCCATTACATATAGCCATATACTTGCATTTTGATACAATGTGGCCCATATTTTAAGCTCTCCTCACGAAACTTTCTACACAACACTGAATATTTCTAGTACCATTCATAAATGAAGAGCTGATCTTTTGCTCCACGCCTTCTCTTCTTGGATTCCTTCAGGTATATGAAAACTAAGTGTATTAATTCACGAATTTGGTAAGTATATTATAGGCTTGAAAATTTCAACGGCTTTCCCCTTGCTCTCATGTTTTAAAATTCATCATATTCTCCCTTTTGTCATCCATTATTTTTGGATTTAATATCAGTTAAATCATTGCACCATTGCGCAGATATTACATCGTGCACATTTTTATATCTAGCCAATTAGCGTGCGCACCATCAGGACCACGCTCCTTCCATTTTGTTTGATTCTATTCCCTCTTCTGTATCACTCCTGGATTTTCATGTCCTTGGATATTTTAAAACGATTTAAAATTATTTGAATATTCCGCATTCATATTTTATTATCGAATATGCCTTTTCAAATCTTAACCCTTTCTAAGACATTTAGGATCATGTTATTCTTAGTTTTATTGTGTGTTTTTTTCAACAATGATTTCTGAAAGCCGTCTGTGACTGTGTTGAAATATTTTATTGTAAACATAGTGGTTACACATTGCTTTCATTTTTGCCCAGATTTCTTTCAACTTTTAATTATCCATTTTATGTTATTTTATTAATCATGTCACCCCAAGTAGATCAATACATCTACTAAGACGCAAATGATTATTGAGTTTTAGAGAATATAATAATAACTGCTATTAAGGAGAGAGGACAATAATAGAATAAAAATTAAGAAAACAGAACATGAGTATTGACATTTTCAAGATCAAATTTGACTAGGAAGCAAAAAACTGAAAGAGCTTTCCACACGAAATAAGTGGGATTTACGGTTACATTTAAATATTTCAACTGTAAAATGATGAGACATTTTCACCAAACTAATCCTGCGCTTAAATACATAATTTCTTGGTACCATAGCGGAAAGTTAATCACAACAACTACGATGAATGTATTTATAGAAAAACGTGAGGGAAGCTACGTTGCGGGGGACGAATGGGACTGAAGCTGCAGTTAAAGTACCTTCGGTGTGTCCAGTGACGTGCAGAGGTTTGTCTATGTTTGGTGACGTCTGGGGATAATTCCTTCAAAGTAGGTGCCGAAGATTAGAAGGTGGTGTTTTATAGGGCTTAATTCCAAGACATGTGATGAAAGAATGTATTTTAAATGTAAAAACAGATGAAACATGAACTAACCGCTTTATTCAAATTAAATATAAAGTAAATTTTTATTGTACTTTTTAATTGAATGCATTCCCAAAATGGATGCCCGTGGCAGTGGCGCTCTCTGCCCCAATTCTGCACGCTAATGCGAGTGACTTGTTATGGTGCGATTAGTTGTTGGGTTGATCAAATTAAATGCGGCTGCGTGTTTCAAGATATCAAAATCCATACATTAAATTTAAACATCAAGGAAAAAAATCAAGCTCAATGAACATTAATAAAATATTGTATTAACAATGATATACAAATATCAACAATAGTATGAAGAAAGTTGTTCCCCTTTTTCCGTGATAAAAAAGGGTAAGTTTAGCTAATAAATGTTGAGTACAAAATTGAATGTAATTTAACTACAAAGTTCAATTGAAGTCTTAGCTAAATACAGAATAGTTCCACAGTGTTTTATCAGTGTAGAAAGATGTAATGTTCATGAGTGATATCAACAGGAATTAGTATGATTACTCGAATGAGTAATAATTAAGAATTAAAATGTCAATATAGCCCCGTGCCTTATTTTCCAAGAATTGAACTGCAACTGGTGGTTTGGTTGATAGCGAAATTCTTTTATCTCGATGGGTAGGCTCCGGATAGCTTAGCGCAAGAAATATAGAAAAGATACTAAAATACGCGATTGGTCAGGAAATGGACCAATCCGTGATTTTAGAGAAAAATTCGAATTACTTGCGATGGTTAAATTGTCCTATAATAAGTATCATGTATTTATTAACCAATGAGAATTCGAGAAAATGTAGGCGTGGCACTACAGACATTTTTGTAAATACTTCCATGGTAATTATTCTTCTTCTTCAAGAAAAGCCACAGGGATGTGCATTAACAAAGGCTGAACATGAGAAATCAGTTTTCTTGGGGAATAGATTTCTAACAATTTATTTATAAGTTTCATCCGACATCAGCACTAGCTGCTTGCTCAATGAATGCCGAATTCATAAGAGAAGCACTAATAACAAGTTTACACGTTCCATTATGACTAATCACCATCATTCCCCACCCCCTATTTCAAATATAAAAATGTCCTACTCTGAGAATTCTTTCTGTTGCGGGAATGCCTTTTGCAGCTCTTGGTATTATTTTCACGTAACTATTATTGTCGACTCGAATGTATGTCCAAGTAATAAATCGTTAACAGAAAACAACATGAAACAAACGACAGTGCATGGATTAACAAAAGTATTCAGCCAGTCACTTATGGGCCATGCGTGATACACGCTTAAGCGATCATGTATCTTTCGATACATGAATGACGAGGCAGATTTTATTCTGCAGTAGGTTATCATTTCATATTGCGGGAGACCAATTGCCCTCCAAAGCTATTGAACATTGTCTGTCCTGCTATTTACCCTGGAATTTGAATTTGACTCTTCGATTCCTCAATCCTAGCCGCTATGTATTATTACACCGTGCCTCCAAAGTATTACAATTACAATAAACGAAGAATATATTTAAAGACTAGTTTCATAAAGCAATTGAATTAGAGAGTGTGTATTTGTTTGTGCAAAGTTTGTATATGCCTACTTGACAGGAACTTGCGTGGAAGAGTACAATCACTCACGGGATGAAATTAAAACATTTAAAATGAATGTGCTTCAGTGCGAGAGGATATATTTTTCCCACGTGCGAAAATAATTTTAGCCAGAGTTGTCAAAGAGAATAGAGAATGGGTGAAATTATCATTGCCCATTCATAGGCTCAAGAAGACACGGTAAAATGATGGATAACGAAACGGAGTGTCGAGTTCGATTTCCAGTCGAATCCATTACATTTACATGGGAATGGTATGAAAACCCTAATTCTCCCTCTAGAAAAACAGCCTGGTTTCTATAGCCTTGGACGGCAACTTGTCCACAGCCGAAGGAAATGGCAATCTAACGCTGGAAAAGAATCTGCCTCGTCAGTCATGTATCGAAAAATACATGATCGCCTAAGCATGTATCACGCATGGCACATAACAGACTGATTCATAGGCTATGATAGTAGCGTCATATTATTGTTATATATCCTCTTTATCACCATACTGCCTTCACTTCCGGTCATATATCACATCTTATTCAACATTATCATTCCAACTGTAATCATGTACGTTGTGTGCTCCTCGAGTCTTGGGTGGCATTTAGAAAAATCCTTCATTCTCTCGAGGTTTCCTTTCAGAGATTTGAAGGTTCTGACTTATCAATTGCTTCAGCTTGCTCATACATTTCCTGATCGTGTAACTCGCTTCCACCAATTGTGTAACATTTCTGGTGCTTTGTCAATATGCAATAGATCTGCAATTATTTTTGCACCTGCAAATATCATTGTATTAATCGCAGTGATGTTCCCAGTTTTCTAAACGTGCGCATTCAGAGTTTTTCTGTTGGTTTCTCCGCCTTCTGTCGTTCCTTTGATTTCAAATGCAACGTTTGAAGATTTTTGGTTTTATTGACACAACCAACCGATTTACGCACAGTGCATGTTTTTCTCAATCAAAATTTCATCCGCTATTTCAAGGCTGTTTCCTGACTTTTTTTGAATAACATGTTTATCATTCATGCCTATTGTCATGCAAAACCTGTCGCCGCAAAAAATGACTTTGATTAACTTGCTATATAATATTCATTTTGCCTCTTGATTATTACAATTTAAATCTCCTACAGACAACTCCCACAGTTGTATGCATAACACTGTCAGGTGAATTGATAATGTTCTTCTTGTATGTGCCATTTTCTTTCTGGACGTTGGCGATCATTATTCTACATTATTTACTGTCCTGTTTAGCACCTTGTAAAATTTGTCTCTCTATTGTCATCCATTTAAACAAGTGTCTTTTTCTACTTTCATTCTTCTTCTATTATTATTATTATTATTATCGTTATTATTATTATTATTGTTATTATTATTAGTAGTAGTAGTATAGTATACTATGTTAGCGATCACGGCTTTAGACTTTTTCTGTTCTTTGCAGCTTGGACTGTGCTTAAACTTAGCTTTTGAATGATATAATTAATAACCTTTAGTCTGTGTAATATTCTGTAGTTTATTTTATTCTTACTTTCTTTCATTTGGTCATCTTTGTTACAATAGAGGATCTATTGTAATCAACCGCCGATTGTTGATAGTTATTGTTTGTTAGTCTAAGCAACTTTTACATTACTATCTTCTCCAGTTCGTGATTTACTTGTGGAGGAAGACTTGTTGAAGTCTTGTGATCTACTTGTTTCCGTCTATTCACCTTAACTTAAACTTGTCTTGTTAAATCAATCAAGCCCTTCTATAGAACTTTATCACCGTTGCCTAAATTTTATCTTTCCGTAGAAAGAAAATTTAACTGCATTTTTTCAATATTAATATTGCATAATATTTCAGAATGTTTTCATTATTAGTAACGGAAACATCCTCTTGTTTTAATTCTATGTTAGTATTTGAAAGATGCATTTTACTATTAGAGTTGGCCATTTTATGGCATTGTCAGCTTTTCTATCCTTTGTTAAAACAGTTACCTTTCTCGACATTCTAGATTTGGGCATTTCCGAATTAACTGTTGAGGCTCTGCTCTTGATGCCAACACGTTATCTTCTGTGTTCTTACATTTGATAGTTCGTCTCGCTTTCCGATTACATAAGCATATAGATCGACGACATCAATGAATGTTAAGTGTTTCCTTATAAGAAAATGATTACTATTGCCATTACCTTATTGTCATTGTTAGGAAGGAAGCACCCATCACCTCTGGAAAGAGTGATAAATGTTTCTGCATTTGAGAAATATATAAAATAGTTTTGAAAGAAAGATTTTATAAATTTCAACCGTCAGTATTAGTGGTTGCTTGATTAATTAATATTGATATTTGCCAGCCTCCCCATAAGGTAGGATTTGGCATAAGGCCGAGTTTAGTGTGAGGTAATCCGAGCCCGTAGACTCGGCCAAAAATTTCAGGTAAACCTCGCCTAAAGGGGTTCGAGTCTGTCCACCTCCACGGACGAGACTTGAAATTTATAAAATCTTTCTTTCAAAACTATTTTTCATGAAAATATATTTCTCAAGTGCAACAGGTTTTTATTACTCTTTCCATAGGTGATAGGTTCTTCCTTCCTAACATGTTGTTCAAAGTAGTTTGGAATATCAAGCATTAATATCATCGTTTTCTCTTCGATTTGATAATCATTTTAACAGTTTCTGTTGGTGAAATCCACAAGTTATTTGTTTTCTGTTATCCACTACAGTTATTTATTTGAGATTCTGTAATGCCAGTACACAATGTTCGAATGGGAAAGAGAATGGGAAGACTTTAGTGGAGAGAAGTGAGAAAAGGACAAGAAAGTAACAGTTTTAAGGAAGACAAATGATGAAGACTGACGTTTTTTGAATTTTGAAATACTGTACGTGCTATGGAAGCAAGAAATTTGAAGGTTTTTTTTTTCCCGCAGCGGATAAATCTTATAAAATAAAATCTTAGAATAGAACTGACATTTGTATCTTTCTAGTTCAACAATAAAACTGTAATAACTAGTTGCCAATCTAGGGTTACGTTCATACAGACGAAGCATCAAGAAGAAAAGCTCATCAAATAAAATACATAGAAAAAATAGAGAGAAGCAACGTCGAAGTAGTTAAAAAGTGGCAGATGTAGAGATGCTAGTTTACGATAGGTTACATTACAGATTTGGAGGCACGGTGGAGTAGTGGATAGCGACTTGGATTGAGGAATCGCAGAGCCGAGTTCGAATTCCAGTCGAATCCATTACATTCACTTACGTGCTAATACCCTTCGGAAAGGTATGAATCCTCTTCCTCTCCCCCCAGCTATAGGTAAAATAGCAGGACAGACTGGGTTCTATAGCCTTAGATGGCAACTGGTCTAGGAGAAGGACAACTCTGAATTCCAAACCTGCGGAGGGTCGTTTGGGAACCTTGTGACATTCGGTGCACCAGGTCTCTGTATTCGTCCCTTCAAATCTTAGATGAAGGTGAATAGAGTCTCTCTGAGCCTTGGTTGGCAATCCATTTAGTGATGGTGTCACGAT
Source organism: Acanthosepion pharaonis (assembly GCA_903632075.3). Classification (NCBI taxonomy): domain Eukaryota; kingdom Metazoa; phylum Mollusca; class Cephalopoda; order Sepiida; family Sepiidae; genus Acanthosepion; species Acanthosepion pharaonis. The sequence continues at coordinate 43,000 of CAHIKZ030002011.1, read as the reverse complement.
GAAAAACACCCTTGATAGCCCTAGCGAAGCATCAAGAATTCAGCTATTGACAAGATTATGAACTACACCAATCAATGTATTAGCTATGACAGATAAGGTATACTGGAAAGGTGTAGTGAGTTCAATCGCGGCTGAGGCCGCTAACGACGACGACAGATCGTTCTTTGTCAGTTTTATGCCATTCTTGATACAGGACTGACGAATCACATTTTTCCTGCAGTAGGTTGTCATTTCTTTCTGCCGCAGACCATTCAAGGCTATAAAACCCAGTCTGTCCTGATATTTACTCACAGCTTGGGCGAGAAGAGGATTCATACCTTTCCCAGGGTTATTAACACGTAAGTAAATGTAATGGATTCGACTGGAATTCGGACTCAACTCTACGATTCCTCAATCCCAGTCACTATCCAGCCTCCCAATCTAGAGATATATTTAGAATATCAGATATGACGGCGCTATTTAATAATCGGACAATCTAAAAATGTGCAAGAAGGATACTGACATGAAGAATTATCTGTCATAGAACAATGAACTAAGCAAATATTTAAATATACCCCCGACACTTTGTGTCAGTATAAAAAACGAGCTCAAGAAAACGCAATGAGTTGCTGTTCTTTAGCTTAGCATCAGCGAAACTGACAGCTTTCAAAAAACGTTCTCTGTGGTGAGTTAATGAAAGCAGTTTTGTTTTAGAGGCGTAAAGATTTACAAGCTATTAATTGTTTAACCTGCATCTAAGACCGTAGTAAACAGGTGTGTCATCTGCCTAAATGCATAGCTGGGAACTGGTCACATCTGGAAGGTAGTTAATGAAGATATCATTGGATCGAGGACACAGCCGTCAATTTAACACGAATTCATTACTTGATTTGTGAAGAATGACTGGACAAAACCAAATATTCATCAAGAGACACCGCCGTCCTTGACCTTCAGGAGAGGGTCATTATGCCATACCCTGTGGAACGCCTTTGAAATATCTAAGGACCTATCCCAAGCTTTGCCGTTATTAACAAAAGTGTGGTAGACAAACTGAGTGATTTCTATTAACACATCGGCGGTAGAAAGGGAAGCCACATGGTTTATCCAAAAGGAGGCAGTGTGAAGTAATATGCTTAACAAATATATTGATTAGAGCATGTAGTACTTTACCTGAAATAGTTAAGAGATTAATAGAGCGATAATGCATTAAATGATAGCAGAAATCATGGAGAGAGTCATGTGCCTAATACTCAGTAGATTATCTTTTTGAATTGGAAATCAGGAAGAGATACTCCTCATGAGTTGTGAGTGGAGTTTGAAAAGAATTTCCAAACAAAACACTCTGCAGCAGATGACAGTATTGCAAATTATTTGAATTTTATGATTCCGGTTTTAAAAGAAGGAATTCTTGTATTCCCTAAAACGGAAAATATAATAATGATATTTTCTCAGTTATAGAATCGACCGCATGCTGCTTTGAATTTAGTCTTCACTTAGGCTATATATGGTGTCATTTACTGAGGCTTTAAAATTTATAAAGCTTAATCTGAAGTGAGGTACGACAGATATAATAATCCGCAAAACTCTGTTGTACTATGACGAAACTCAGAATGTTTTAATGGAGTTTTACTACATAGATCCACACTTTTACGACATGACACTAATAATAATATATATTTCCGTAAAATAGAGAAATGTCTCTCTAATCATAGATAATTTGTTTATCTTATAATGAAAGCAACGCTGTTACCGTTTGTCTGTAAAAATCTTTATTACCATAACGTGTTTAAATACTACGAGAAATCAATAAGTTTTAGTCCAACAATAAAATAGCCATTATTGTACACATTAGATATTAGTTTTTTTTTTTTTTTAATATATACACTTTCTCTTAACGCGACGTTTCTCCAAACAGAAGAAAGAAATGCAGTCACCAAGTCTAAAAACCTCGTTGTCAACATATCCTAAAAGCTGTTTTAAGCTACACATTTAAAGATCGACATTAGTACCGTTGATCCAATTAATTTCTGGATTGCTCTCCTTGCACAGAATGAAAAACACAAGCTAAAATCTTTGAATTCTTTTAAGGATATCAACATTGTTATCTCAATACCATTTTTTGAACTGTCAAATATTCTGCGATTTTTATTTTGATATTAGTATTTTTCCATATATGTAATTATGCCATATTTAAATGTTTCTCTTTTCATCACGGCAGACATATATTTTAAGAAATCCTATAGTGTCATTAATTCGTAGTATAGTATATGAAGTCAATTCAGATGGAGTTAAGAAATGTCGTTATAATTTTTACTAATATCTTTAGGAATGTACATAGCATCTCTTTAGATATTCACTTGGCATATTATGTGCATTAATCGAACACAATATTTGTTAGCACTTTATGAAATTCTCTTTTGAAAAAAATTAAAATATAGAAATATATATATATATATATATATATATATATATATATATATATATGATATTTATATTAATATTTATCACAATTTAAGGCATATTCTCAAAAAAACATTTTACGAATTTATTTTGCCTACGTTGTTCATAACAAATTACCAAAGCGTCTTCACCGTATTTATTCTCTATATCTAGATGTAGGATATCGAATATTTAATATTCTTTTTGATATTGTCATTTCTTACAAATGTTGGCGATAAGAGCGATCAAATTTTCAGTCATTTTTTTGTTTTTGTGGTACAACAACAGTATGAAATAATAACTGCAAAATTTTGTTAGGCGGAATAAAAATTACGTTTTGAAAAGGACAAAATAGAAAAGAAAAAGGATTAATAAAACTCCATTAAATTTAGTACTTATTTCTTCCTATATATAACAACGCTGACTATAAACTGCGTTATGTATGTCTTATACGTTTTAGTATTACTCATTCTTCCTTTGTAAGCATTTACTGCAATGGTGTGCCTTGACAAGCAACTAGATTCCTGAACAAGAAATTAAAGTAAATGAAAATCTCCTGAAGAAATATGTTTTGTTTATTTATCTACAACAAAAATACGATCCGTCTAGAAAATGAGGAATGTAGTGCGTTATAAATACTTTCATCCCGTTTAGCGACGACCGTCGGCAAAACGTTTCCTCTTTTATGGAACATGAACACGCCCAGCCTAACAATATATAGTGAAAAGTCATAGATGACAGAATCTATCACACACTCGTTCTAAATAGAAATATGTTCAAGGACACTGACCACAGAAACAAAGAAGTGCCATGCCTCATCGTTTTGAACTGTTAAACTAAATTAAACTGTCATTTTCTCACTATCAGCTAACTTAATGAGAAAAATATTATGTCGTTACGCAAAACATAAAATATATTTTTTACTGAATATAATATGCTTAAAAATAATAGAATTAAACATCGAAACAGTTGACGTGTTCTAAAAGTCTTTGTTTGATTTAAATTCGTGTGAAAATTGGGCTCTATTCTTGGGGCGTTTGTTGGATCTAAAGTTTACACCAGACCTCATGCGTAATTCATATATAAGATACATTTGCTGACAAATAGCTAGTCTCATTCGAGCGTTCCAAAGGATATCTGACTTTTCTGCCAACCTTATTTTTTGGCAAGATCCAGATTATAACAAAACGGTGTGTGGATATTGTTGTTATATCTGGACTGGGCATAATCAATTTGTACTTTCCAGCGCCGACAGAGTTCTGAACGCTACTTGACGTCTTGAATGGAAGACATATTCTTCATGATGAAGCCAGTTTCCCACCAGCGGAACGCCGTAAGCCTATCATTACTCTGTCGTCATTTACATATCAAAGGTTCTGATGAAAAGCATTGAACACGTGGAAGTAAAACAGGCCATATTATTTTTACGACTCGGTTTAACACTATTTCCAAAGTATTTCGAATGTAAGGACGACTTCAATTCAGGAAATTTATTGAACATATTCCCCTGTGCATGAGCCACTGAACACTTTTAATCTAGGTACATCAATTTAAGAGTTTAAGTTTTCCATCATACTGATCCTCAAACTATTATTTTCTGCTACTTAAACTTCCATCACTATCACATACCTTAATAATCGTTACCATTTCGAATTTAACACTCTTTCCCGAGGGTTTCTTGCACCTTGAACTGGGTAAATTTTATATAAAATATATGCCAATCTATGAAAAACCGATCGTATATATTTAGTTTTGTGTTTTTCACTAGGTGGCGTCTATAGAATTCCAAGAAAATTCTTACATCACATCTTTTTTTTTTTAAAAATCTTGCATTTGATTCTGTTATGAAAGATGTCATATGAGAGAGCACTGATACTGATAAAAGGTACAGAGATTGCGTATATTTTGTTTGAATTTAACAAATAGTAAAAAGAAAATGAAATATTTCAGCTTATGGGTATTTTTATATATTTCATTGGTAAAACATAATTCCACCCGAAAATTAGATTTATGCAATTTACATGAAAGTTATTCTGAATGATCGAACGTGTCAAAAGTGGTTTGTCAAATTTCAAAATATTCCACAGCCTTGTAAACGAATTCCACTAGATAGAAATTGAATCTACATATTTATTTAATCATAATCAATATCAAATTTCATGCAAGACAAGAAATATGTTTGAAATATCTAAAGCAAATAATAAAAAAATCATTTGCGACAACTGGCTTGTAATATTCTGTATCACGTAATTATATCATATAATTTAACCGAAAACAAACAAATTATGTCACATTATCGAGTGCGACGGTCTAATGATAAATAAAGTGGCATTTTTTAAAACAAATTTTGACGGGCGATAACCATTCATTTCTCTATACACTTGTGCTAGCGAAGAGACATGGAAATAAATAAAATAATTCAGCACTAAACATTCCAAACCTGGTGCCCACGTGATTGTGTGTATATAGCCTGACAGAAAATGTTTCCTTTAGTTTGTACAAATTCACCTGAATGAAAAGACGTAAGTGACAATGTATTGATATTCAAGAGACGTATTTCAACTTGCAGTAACATTTGTAATTAAGAAGATCGTAATATTCAATCAGGATAGCTTTAGGCGCATGAGTTATTCAGACAAATTCATAATCGTTAGAAATTGTCTTGCAAATTTAGCTGATCTTTTCTATTCAGTAGATAGATATTTCTGATAAATGACTTCATCAAAATCCTTCGGATAATAATTTCACGTACAAAAATAGGATAAACATTTCGGATAAACATTTCGGATAAAAATTCTGTAATTATTTCGGATAATAAAGTTTGGTAAATATTTCGAATAAAAATTTCGTTAAAAATTTCGGACAAAAAAAAAATAAATAAATGTTCCAATAAAGATTTCAATAAATTATTGTAGATAAGCACTTCAGATAAAAGATTTTGTATTTGGACTTCCGATAAAAGATTTCCGATAAAGGTTATGGATAGTAGATTTCAGATTAAGCATATTCGTACAAAGATTTGCATAAAATATTGGGAATAAATATTTCGGGAAATTTATTTCGGGAAATTTATTTCGGATAAAAACATTTCCGTTAAACATTTCAAATAAAAAGATTTGAATAAACATTTCAATAAAATATTAAGGATGATAAATTTTACGATACGAGATTTTCACGGTTTTAGATAAAATGTTTTGGTGAAAAAATTCGGATATAGATTGTGGATCCAAATTTCGGATAACATATTTTGAACCAACATTTAACCCATTCTTTACACAATCCTTTCTGGGACAAAAAGCTACATTTTTTGGTGGGTGATGGTAAAATGCTACAGGATCCGTTATCTTCTTAGAAAGAATCAACTTTCTGAAAAAAGTTGTAATTATATATTGCGCCGAAATAAAAGAGAACATATTGAAATAAAATTCATATATATTGTTCAATTTTAATTATGTCAAATATCGTGTTAAATTCCAAAAGCCAAATAGTTCTCTTTTATCGATAAATAAATAATTTAGCTAAAAATTAATTCATTGTCGAGTATGTTATTCAGACAATAAAAACATACAATATAGCCCTTTGTAAAATTACAAAGAATTACTAACAAAATCTGATGAAAATAAATAACTTTTTATATATCACAATTAATATTTACTTTATGAATTTAGATTTTTTGAATTAATTATATATATATATATATATATATATATATATATATATATATATATATATATATATATATATATATATATTTTAAATCCAGTTCAAAAATGCAAAAATTCATTTGTAAATCATCTTAATATTGCTGCAAAAATGTTTCGATTGTTATGGCTTAAAAGAAACTGAGGATAGAGTAAGGTTTTGTGTAATAGATGAAAGCTCAATGGCACAATTTTAAACAAGTTGAAAATGTGTCTACAAATATCTGGTGCAAAGGCAATTAGTAATATAATATAAAAATATTTACAGATTCGTTTTCCATTACTGCCAGAATTTTCCCTTTAATCATACATTAGATGAATAATAAATGTTGAAATCTTTAATAAATTCAACAAATGATATCATTTGCTCCAATATCGGCTAGTTGTGTAATGATTAAATAAATATCGGAATAAATCACATAATTCTATTGATTTACTCAAGTTTGCTAACGTCTGGTTTCATATTATTGAACCACTCCCACAGCTAACAATAAATTTCTGCCACTCCTACTGTTAGTATTGCTACTACTCATCATTACCTTACTAAAGACACTTTATTTATTTCGTTCAGAAATGTTTTGTTAATGATAATAGGCATACAAAATGTTTCAATACATTTTTGATACAATCAACTACATTAATTTAGATGCATTCAAAAATTTACAAGTCCTATGTTTGAAAATTAATTTTTGCAATTAAAAAAAATTCTTTTTTGAGGCATTTATTTTCGTTTAACTTACAAGTTAATAATTAAAAATTACTATTTTCAAAAAGCAAAATGCGTTAATCTATTACCAAAGTAACTTAAATTTGTAATCGTACAATACCCACCCACCGGTCGTCCAAGGCTATCAACACCGCATCTGATCGATGAAAACAGCTTCAATCTCAAACCTGCGATAGACCACGTTGTGATTCAAGTTTGATCATAAGGAGGACAAGACCGAATCATCGCGGGTATCTTCGTGTTGTGTAGATCCAAGCAGGGCGAAGGCGTACAGGAAAAAGATAACACTAGGATAAATTGTACAAAAAGTGAATTTTGTTTATATTAGTCTTTCTTACAATAATTGGATATATTTCACATGTAATAATTGTGAGCGCAAACCGCGTCAAAATCGGAAGTGATACTATTGTTGTTGACTTGGCAAAGTTTAATTTGCTGCTTCGGTAAAGTTTGGCACAAGTCTGAAGTCGGAGGTTTTCGTCGGCAGATAATCCCGTGGGCTTCACTCCTGTCTGTGGTCTCGTCTCCGTCTATTTTGCCTCTTTTCTCTCTTTTGGCTAATTCATTTCGCGTATTCGCATTCGCCCAACCTGACGACCTAATAGAATTCGTTAATTCTAAGGAATTATCTTCTTCAACACTCTCATATTATTACTTCTCACGAACTCTCCTTAGTGGTGGGCGAGCTGATCCAATCCCTCCTAGTATTCCAACTTCTTGACGAACGAAAAATTAAATTTTGGCTTTACATTTAGCATTTTCAGTTGCGTAGAACACATGTCAATCATAATTACCCATATGTCTGGGTAAATTTTCCATTGTTCAAACTGCTCGACATGCTATTCAAGTCGTTTATGTTGGAATCAAATCGTCAATTTTTCCCACGGTTTTTTGGCATGATCCCTTCTCGTTTCAATGTCTCTCAGGATATAAAACTTTCTTCCGTTTTACCGCGGCAAAGGCAAATAGTATCACAAATTGACTGGAAGAAAACTTTTTTAATTTTCGCTCAAAAATTTGATTTTACCCCCGTTTTTTCTCCTGCGTTTATTGCAATTATACTTATTAAACAATCTTCCGAAAATTATATATATATATATATATATATATATATATATATATATATATATATAACATCTCTGAGATTTATTTTTTCAACACGTCGGTTGTTGTTTATTTAATCTATTAAAGTGTTCATATTTTGATGACATACCTGTAAAAAATCAATATACTTCGGAAAAAATGTATTATTTAGAGACGTGTCCTTTACGTATACTTTTTATAAAGCTTCTAATTTAATTTTTTTTCTAATTTAATAACATCATAGTTTATTGCATTATTTTATTTTAACTTTCAGAGCAGATTTTTGGTAAGTGGTATTTCGGATTTACAAAGATTAATATGATGACCCAGATTCCCTGTAGAATTTACTTCAATATGTCCTGCTTCTAACTAAAATATATATGAAGTCAGTGAAATTTTAATTCCTCGAAATTTCTTGCAATTAAGTAAGGGTAGGGTAAGAAATGTAAAAAAATCTAGATATTTTTCCCAAGATTTTCTAGAAAAAAGTGCTAAAAGTAATTTTATTCATTAATGAATAAGGTCTAAGACTTTCAGTAAAATCTGAGAATTAGTTGATTTTTTCAAGAACTTCAAAATCAATATGTGTGTGTGTTTTCCGATACTAATCGTTAACTAATCTTTGCTAATATTTAACCAACATTTCCGACGTACTAGAAAGGATTAAAAAATTAATAAAATAATAAGAATTATTTGATCTTTCTGCTTGATAATAACATAAAAATTTTGAAAATAAAATTTTGTTTTTATCAAGTTTGAGGCTTTTTTTCATCATAATATTTTTTTTCAGACAAAATTAAAAAAATAAAGTAATTACTTTCACATTAACTACTTTATTTTTTCAATATTTTATAACACTTCAAAACATGCCTTATTATAATTTGATGAATTTGTTGATCTGAGTTTTATATGTGATATTTGAAAGAAAGTATTGTCGTATTTGAAAATGCAAAACAGTCGGATGCTTCTGTGGTTTCATTGATCAGATCGGAAAGACATGAAATAAATGCATGCAAGATTCCACAGCTCTAGAATCACTCTTTCATTCTCAGCCTGTAAATCATTCAGCCCATTCTCGTATCATATCAGCTCATTGAAAATGTCTGTTTTTATTGTAATATTACAAAAAGCCTGTAACCAATTAGAAAATTCAAATCGGTATTTTACATATGCACAACAAATATTTATTAATCAAGTATATTATCCCTAGTGTTTTAACAACTGTCCCTTATCGTTAAAGAAAATTGTGTTTTTCTTTTTTTGAAGAAGAAGGTTGTGAGGTAGATTCCGACTGACATTGCTGTTAAAGATTTTGTCATTTGAATCGTTACGCAGAGATCGAAACAAATGCAGCCAAGTCAGGTGAATAATGTGAGTGCTTGAATGGTTCCAATTTCAACTATTTAAGATTCAGCACAGACTGTTTTGAACTATTGCAGAGGTATGCCATGTTATGCAAATATTGTATGGATTGCAAAATTCTTTTATAAAAACTGACAATGTTCATTACAAAAGAAGATTTTTCTCCGTGCGTATGTATATAAATATATGTATTTGGGTCAGGAAATTTTGTCCAAGCAATAATGGTTGTTTTATTTGGTGAACTGTATTTATATACAAATGTAAGACGAAGAAAATTTTTGTTAATAATTTTAGCCAAAATTCAATTTGTAAAAATGCTGTACTTATTAAATAAGGAAACAACGAACTTGGATGGAAAGTTATTAAAAGTGAAATATCGATCCATACGTTCTAATAATAAATGCTCATTGCTAAAGGCAACCTATTTATTTATATATATTTATGCACATGAAAGGTTTAAAATATTAAAATAAATATGTAAATTTAATTAAGTAAAATTGAAAATGCATTAATGAAATAAGTAAATGGTTAAAATAAATTGAAATAATAAAAATACACACACGCACACACACACACACACACGCATATATATATGTGTGTGTGTATAAAGACAATATATATGAATAATGACAATATATATATATATATATATATTTTATATATATATATATATATATATATATATATATATATATATATATATATATACCAACATACAGACTACATATCTTCAATCTATCATGTTTGATTGAATAATCTGGAATATTATTTATTTTTATTTTGATCCTCTCGAATTCTCCGATCGACTTCTTAATTTTGATATTAAATTCGTTAAAGAAATTCATTAATGATTTTCATTAAAGAAATCCGTTAATTTCATTAAAGGAATTCATTGAAGAAATTCATTAGAGAAGTTGCCGTAATTTTCGATTTTTTTTTTCTTTTCTTTTCACCTTTATTTTGCCAAGCGCTTTCAATTTCATCTAAGATGATCTTCAGTGGTGAATTGCCAAAACAAAAATAATTGTAACTGTAACATGTGACTTTTGGTAATCCCGCATAATTACTTTCTGATATATTTGTTATTTAAAATTAAATGCTGTAGCTTTTGACTGTTTAGATCTAAGGGAGATAACTTAATTTGTATGATTGAAATTCTTGTACAAAAACATTTTTGAAACATTGCTATTATAAACACTTTAACGCATTGTTGATATACTTATGTCATGGTCCAAGTTTCTTGTGCCCCGGTGATGGTCAAAGGTTAGAACCAATGAAAGAATAACACGAACACATGTATGGAATACAAAGATATATTACAACAGAAATATAATACAAAAGAAGTAGAAGTATTAGTAATGACTATCAGATTTGGTTAGAGTGAACTATGTTGTCTCGACAAGTATCACTATTCCAATGTCCTTACAATATGCTCTCAATTATCTCTCCTCGTCTTACAATATATGCCCATACCTCTTGAGAGGCGCAGTATTTATAATGTCAGGAATAGTCCATTATTATTATGGGTAGGTTTCCATAAGACCCCCCTTCCGAAGCTTTTGTGTAGCAGGGGTTTTTAATATTTTTCTCTCTTTGGATCTATTACCAAATATTCTGTGAACTTCCTTTTTCTGGACGATTTTCGTGGTTCTGGCCTTGTTTGCGGCCTTTGTATATCAAATGAATCGAAAATCGGATCCATCACTTCTTCCTGAGGTGGACCGTTAGAGTCCTCTAACAGTCTCTTTCTTATTTGGTTTATGTGTCTTTTATGTGAGGATTTGGGTCCCTGTACTACGTAAACCATATTCCCGATTCTTTTTTCAATTGTACTCTTTTCCCAGTAAGATGTATTGTTTTTATATGTTTTAAAAAAAAGTTTTTCTCCTGGGTGGATTTTTATTTATAGTACGCATGACTGTGTTATTTGCTTCGTTTGTTTTGGTAGCAACTTATCAAACACTGATGTGATTTTTCTGCGGGTGATAATGCCGATTTTTGATCTACTTTTTCTATTGAAGCAAACGGTACGCTCCGTTTTTTTCCTGAAGATAGGTTGAACATTTTCTTTTATTTATATATTTGCTGCCATTTTCCTACATCTTTCGAGACCTGCTGAAAATACTTCGGGGAAATTCTTTTAGTCTCTCTTTTAAATTATCAGCCTCGTTTGATAAATTTTTTTACATTTTGGCAGTACGTACTTATTGGCAAATCCCAAAGTTCGAATTTTTGCATCCAGTCCGTACCAAATAAGTTTTCTGTATTTCTTGGCACCTACATTTTCCATTTTTTGGTCATTCCATTGAATGTCACATTTGTAATCACTTCACCCTCAAATTTAATTTTTCTCCCAGTTACCGATCTAGCAATTTTATCGGTTCTTAACATGGTAGGTTTGTTCAGTTTTCTCCATGTTTGTACGTTAATAATAGTTAAGTTCGACCCGGAATCCAACTGTAGTCTGACTTTTCTGTTTTGCATTTCTACTTGCACGTATTTTCGTATTTTAGCCTCATCCGCTTGGTCAGTCCTCGTGATTCTTATTCTGTTTATGCTTTCTCTTCTAGTCCAACAACTTTTATGTCTTACTTTTTTGCATGATAGACAAGTTTTAAAACGGTATGGGCAGTCTTTATACCAATGCGAAGTCCCACAGCGATAGCATGGACTGGCTGGTAGTTTTTTTATATTGACTTTTTTAAGTAGAAAAATTTGTTCGACCTGTTTTTGAGGAGGGAAAATTGGTTTGGTTGTTTGTAAGGAAGGAAAATTGGTTTGTCTTCGTAAATTAAAAATAAATACGATGCCAGCTTCTTCTATATTTTTTGAGTCTTTCTTTACACATATGAATCTCTGGCAGTCTTCGGCCAGTTTTTGAAGTGTCAAATCTTGTTCACTCTCCAATTTTGTAAGGATTCTGTGTCTAATTTCCGCGTCTTTATTTTAAATCAGGCCTTGGACGTATATTAAACATATTAAATTGTCCGGGCTGACTTCCGATAACTTGAAATCATCACAATATTTGTTTACAATGGAAGGTAAAGTTATGTAATCTTCGCTCCCATTTTTTTAGATTCAGATATTTCCATCTTTTGTGGAATAGTGAGGTATTAGGGTTGAAAAATTCAGTTAATAGTTTTATGGTTTCTTTGAAAGTTAACATATTTGTTTTCCTCGGTAGGATACAATCTACGAATTTGGTATATTCGCATCTACCTAATTTTCTTAGTAATGGGTCGTACTTTTCTTGCGTCTGACCAATTTCTGCAAATAAATTCATATAGATCTTCGTACCTTCGGAAGGTAAGTTTCAAAGGTTTTTGTCTTCGTCAGGTGGATACCCGTATCTTCGATAGAGCTCCAATTAGCGTCTTGTGAGAGAATTGTTTCATTTTCGGAATTTTGCCTTTATTTGACATTACAGGTAGCAATAATTCTTGTAAATTAAAAGATGTTTCTGTTCGTTTTTCTGTTGCTGTTCAAATAGGATTTTCATAAGTTGCACAATGGTCACCTTAAATCTTCCATCAAAACGTAATTTTGTGTAAGTATTTTCCTTTAGTGTAGCCTGATATTCTGGAACCTGTGTACGCGAAAAAAAAAAAAAAAAAAAATTTTCCTGTTTAGAACTTGTGTCTCTGTTAACCCAGTAAAGTTGATGTCCAAAAAAAAAACTTCATTTTTTTATATGTTCGCGTAGAAGTCGTTTTTTTTTTTAGAAATCTCTACGTGGAACTTGTTTTTTAGAATCTCCACGTAAAACTTATTTCTTCAGTTTTCTCGTTGACACAGATAGCAAAAAGATTTGTAGAGAGTTGGTTTCTTGGGTTACCTCGTCGCCAATTGTTATGTGCGACGGATAGCAAAAAAATGTATGTCCTCCTCGTAGAGAGTTGTTTTTGTTTTTTTTTTAGGGTTTCCTTGTCGCCACTTGTTATGGTCCGCGGTGATGGTCCAAGGTTAGAACCAATGAAAGAATAACACGAAAATAGGTATGGTATACAAAGATATATTACAACAGAAATATAATACAAAGAAGTAGATGTATTAGTAATGACTATCAGATGTGGTTAGAGTGAACTATGTTGTCTCGACATGTATCACTATTCCAATGTCCTTACAATATGCTCTCAATTATCTCTCCTCGTCTTACAATATATTGTCATACCTCTTAAGAGGCGCAGTATTTATAATGTCAGGAATAGTCCATTATTATTATGGGTAAGTTCCCATAACAACTTATAACTAACCTTATTTAGAGTTGGTCTCGGAATTTTCTCCGTCAACTAGTGTTTTACAAATGACCAATATTGTAGATCAATTTAATTGTAAGAGAAATGGAGAAAGAGTATTTGAAGTAGGAAGAGTGGGGAGAAGAAGAAGAAGAGGAAAGAGAAGAAAAGCAATGGTATTTCCTTCTTCTTCTTCTTCTTCTTCTTCTTCTTCTTCTTCTTCTTCTTCTTCACATCCTCCCCCTCCCTTTCTATTATACACAACGTCGTGTGTTTCTATATTTATTTTTGAAAATAACAATATAGCATTCATTAGATTTTAAGAAATAAAGCATTAAGAGGTCATCTGATAAATATCGTCGTCTGTGGATATCGTCAGGTTGAAACAAAGTGGCGGATACAACTGACTTTTAGGGTATATATATATATATATATATATATATATATATATATATATATATATATCATTGTTAAATTTAAAAAAATAGGTAATTTGGATCCTGATTAAACAGGATAAACTGATGAAATCGTGGAGTATATCCGTGACAGTTGAATTTCGATTATTATTTCATTATATCTAAATGGTGCCAATTTAGAGGTCTTTTACTAAAATATGACATTTTCAATCTATTACGTTTCATAGAGATATGCGTAAACACGCTTGTATGTTATCCTCCGTCTTTGTGAGGTATTACCCTGGAAAAGTTTAGCTTGGATTTCCAACACACTTCGTATGTAAGCGATGAGTGATGTCAGGACCTCCATAATCTATAGGTTATGTCATTGCTCCTTGAGAATACGTTGTCCCCTGTCTAATTATTTGCTGCAAAATCAGAAATTGGTAATGGCATGATAAACAATATTGTTGGAAACATTATCTAAGTGTACAGAAGCGTCATCCCAGAACTCGTAGATATTATTTCATATGTAGAACTACATTTTACCCTTCATAATGAAATATATCTCCCGCAAAATGTTCGATTTGACTACTTCGATTTTCTGGTCCTATCTAGATATGTCTCTGGAATATTTCATTTCTTTTACTTATTAAACATTTCATTCAAAATAAAACAATAGAATCCACTAGGTTGCAAAGAGTTACTTAAAGTGACGCAAATAATACAGGTAATAAAAGTACATGATACAAGAGAGAGATAAAAAACTATTGGTATTGCATTTAATTTTTTTAACATAGACTTGGCTGTGACAATAAACTATATCCACCTGCAAAGCCACTAAATCGAGAGATTGGAGGTTTCAAAGGAGCATTGGATCTCATCTTAATTGTTGTTTTTTTCCCAAGTCCTACTCTAACCCGAGGTGGTATCTCCTCTTTGAAACTCAGCTATGGGAAAGTAGTATTCGGAATTTTGTTTGGTCTTTCACTAAGAAAATATAAAAATACATTATGGTGAAAATACCAACATATATATATATATATTTATAAGAAATGAGAAGTAGTAATACATTTTTATAGCAAAACGACCAGTTTTAATACATTTTCATAGCAAAATGACTATCAATACAGTACTAAATTTTAAAAATACACATTTTTATTAAAATTACAAGAAATATATTTTATCATCTGCAAATTAAATATCGAAAAACCCTACGATTCCTTGAAAAATATAACTATCTACAAAATATCTGTAATTGAAGCCATGGAATTGTGCACAATATATTTAGATTTCAGCATTAAATAACACATACAATTTGACATGCCGCAAAAGAAAAACAAGAAACGACGAACTGTTAAAGATGATGACAATTGTCAGAAAAACAGGAAAGATGTAGAGAATTCTACAAGCGAGAATTGCAGGAAAAGAAAATAATACCATAGAATTAATGGGTAAATTAATCAATTCCCACAGTGAAATTATGAAACCTATCTGCCAATCTAGTACAGCGCTTAATTTCTTCCGAGGTACCAGCTAGGGAAGTTCATAAAAATAATTGCCGTTAATAGGTTTCTAGAAAAGCTAAGCGGTAATTACGTTACGGTGGTGGGAAATTGGCTAATGTCGGAATGGCAGGTCAGAAGAAATAACATTTCAAATTGATCTGTTGATTTTTTTTATGGATTTCTATATGTAAAACGAAATTCGAAGCGTGTATAAATGGTAGACTTATAAATCTGCAAGTAGATAATTAAATTCTTGATTGATGAAAATTTTAATATAATGGTATATAATGAACAAGAATCGAAAAGGGCGAATAAATTGCAAATTATGCATGGTATAAAAAAACCCTCAAATTATGTGATTTAGCAGCGTGAATGCCCGAATAACAAATGAATGAAATTATACCTCTTAGCACGCTAACACATATTTGTAAATAAGATGAAGCGTACAAGTCACGGTTATCCTTTAAAAACCAACCTTCATCTTTGAAAACTTGCTAATTGTGAAATTGCTGCATATTGGTAAATAAAATAAAATATTACTTTTTTGTGTATTAAAAAGGTATTTAACTCGATTTTAATTCATTTCAAGCTTTACGTTGCAGAAAAGAATGTTGTTCATGAGATAACATGTTTGTAATTTAATTCCCGATATATGGCTTCTGGAGCTCTTGCTCTTGGAATGAATACGTAAACCCTTTCCTGCATCTTACTAAATACGTCTTTATACGCATATATATATATATATATATATATATATATATATATATATATATATATATATATATATATATATATATTCATTGCATTTTCTGATAAACATGTATTGTATCCTTTAATGTTACATGCGCATTATTGGTAATCAATAAAATTTGAATGATGATTTACGCAGGACCCATTCATGCAGTTATTTCTCTCTTGTTCGTTGAGGCCTACTCCTAGCAGATATTGAAGCATGGCGCACCATTGTCTCTTTTATTGCCCCAAGGGTCAAAATAACATTTTCGCTAATGACAATTACTTGGGTATGCGTCATTTCTCTTAAAAGGATATTTAACCTTATTCGCCTTTTACATTCTGCGAGGCCATTTTTGGTTTTAATCTGCAATTAACTGTACTTGAATTGTGAATACCAACGAATTTAAACAATTTTATAATACCATTGTTAAGAATTTTACAGTGAAATGATGTGTGCTGAATTTTTCTTTCTTGCATTCCAGCAATATATTTTTGATAATAATACATTACTTAGTTAGTTTGGTACCATTCTATAATTCCATCGACTGATAAATCACGAGGATAACCCAAATCATCGCAAAATCTAACGAAATATCGAGATATCTGAATTCAACATATATTATCTTTTACAGGCCATAGTTGGTCAGCGCCCTTCTGAATAATAAACATATCTGAATTAGATAAATAAAGAAAGTGAACAAAGCAGATTCCCGTATAAAGTCTGTATATCATCATATTCGAAAATTTCTTCATATATACATCAGCATATAAACAAACATGTCCCAGTAAAAAGACGCCTGATAACCATACTTGTAGTTTCTTATTTATATGACTAAAATATGTAGTCATCTAAAAATTTATATCTCCTTATGTAATATTCACAATGACTAAAACATTATAAAAATTGAGGCATGGATTTAAATCCAAGCTCTGTATGCTGAAGTGGAACTTTTAATACTCTAAAACACGATGCCGAAAAACTGGAATTCGATATTACTTTTTATATGCATCATATTTTTGGTGTAATTGTTCCTTTGTAATAATCTATTTGTAGTTGTAATTATTGAAATCTGAAATTATGTTATCGATGCAGGACAGTGAGGCGATTCTCAGCACCGTCGAGAAACAGCGAAAGGAATTTGAATTTTGTTATTGTGTTTTATTTTGTTTTCCGATAATATCTTTAAGAAAAAAAATAAAGGAATCCACAGAAATAGTCCACATTTTTCTAAGCCAGAAAATTTAAAATTATCTTTCATATGATAAGTACGGTCGAAGGAAGTACATTAACACGTTACAAGGCATGCTGAGTAGGTAGAGCATTTCTGCCTTCAACCAAGTGATTATCCATTGCGCGAGCATTGTAGGACTGAATTGTGACAACTTCGAGAATATGAAGATGACACAAGCCCAACCTTAGCATTATTTTGCGGCGTTCGATAACTTACAATAATTTCTCGCTTTGATGTTTTTGGAGGAAATGCCGAACAGATCTATCTATGTTAAGAATATTGATCAACCAATTCTATGCCAATCCTGCAGCAGGAATGCGATGTTCAGTCTCGCAGGACAGTGCTCGTTTTAGTCAGAATGTTCTGCAAAATGTTCGACTATTTCCCTTGGAGACACAATCTCCAAATATATACTCCATTGAAAATGTAAGTGGCGATGACAGATGTTGTCCTAAAAATTGTGTCAAAAACCGCAGGAATCAAATAAAAGTATAGAGCTAGATAATATTCGTAATCTATACGAGCGTACAGGCCTATTTCAATGTTCATGGTGGATATATTGGTTTGATAAGAATGTCTTAGATTTTTGCCACGATCAAATTTAGTTTACTATTACAGTACTTACGGTAATAGAAACATTAATGTGTAGATTCATTTTTATCATTTTTTGCAGCTTACTTGATATATTTTTAAAATTTGCATTGATTTATCCCTTTTAAAATTAATTTAGATCAGTACCATTTCAGACAGGATATTCCTTATTCATTCAGTAACTGCTATTCATTAACGGAAATAGGAAAAATATTTGTTCTCTGTTTGGAAATTAAGTTTAAATATACGGACATAGAAACAACAATATATCCATATTTGTTCGCAAACCCTTTCTTTTGATGATTTCCATAGAATTTTAGAATAGAATACTGTTAATACTGTTTTGGAAACCATATTTAAGAGAATTACTAAATAAGTTGAACGAGAATTTACAAAAAAAGATATTTCAAAACCATTTCACACATTCCTCGACTCGGAAATGTGCCCAATGTGCTTTTAATGTCGCCTATTATCTGGCCCCTTCCAAATTTAATGAAAGATTTGCCGTACACAGTCAAAAATTCTTTGGTTAGACTAATCGCAAGGAATAAAATTGGGTTCTTCAATTTATATGCAATGGAAACTACAACGGATAGGATCCACTGGAGTATGAGAAAAGAGCCCAAACTGAGAAAGTCTTCCTAAAATGTTAGACTGTGTTTGTTATATTAAATGTTTGGATTTTCATGAAATAGAAAACTAAAATGAATCAGTTAAATCGAATATTTATTATGTTCAACTGGAAGAAATGCACACAACTTTGCAAAAATCTCGCTCTTCGTTGGTTAAATTTAAATGTTTGCTGTTCTGACGCAATATCTTAGTCGATATTTTGCTGCACTCAGCGTCCTTACTCTTGTGATCCTGCTCCATCGGACTAACACCTTTTCTGATCATTTTTTTTTTCAGAGAGAAAAAAGTTTATTAAATGTAAAGAGGTGAAAACGGATTATCAGTGTTTCAATGCAACGAGACCAAAATAATTTTGGCGCTTAACAGTTATTAAATTAATAGACTTTATAGAAAATTGTTGTTCGTCTATATCTCTGAGATGAGTTATTATTATTAGTTGAATTATTTACATTATTCGGATTGCTATTTTCATCTTCATTGCCATATTCACAACATTTCGGCTGCTGCAGAGCCCAGCCTTCTTCAGGAGATTGAAATTTCAAAATGAAACCTATATTTTGTCCAGTGGAGTAGATTTTCTAGATCAACATGATCCAGTGGATAATGACTTAGGTTAGATCCAGTGACTAGACCAGAAAAGTTTTTTTGTTCAATACCAGGCCACGGCAGTTGTAAAACAAAACTTGAACAGTTGAGTTAAAGGGAAATAATTGAGACAACCGAAGGTGGCATGGCACGTTGAACTAGAACAATCTACCCCGGGGGAAGAAATAATGGTTCGATCCCAAATTCCAATCACCTGACCAAGGCCAGATAAGGTTTCTTTCTAACCTAATACAGTGTATTGATATAACATTTTATTATCGTATTCTTATTTTGGAACGTGATTAATTTACTGCATTCCAGATGGAATGCCCGTATTATTTACACTATTTATATTCGGACAATTATCCTCATGTTTATTGTTATTATCCCAACATTTCAGTTGTTGTGTCCTCCGGCTTTACTTAGGTGTGTATTGATCCGGGTCATCTAAACGGATGTCAACAGAACTCTTTACTTAATGCACTGTTCTCGTTCTAATGTTCCTGTCTAAGGATATGGTCCAGCTCTTATTTGTATTTAGTACTGTACAGTTATTGCTAATCTGTTTCTACTCAGTGCGTCTATATACTCACGCAGAAATTGAACTCACATTCGCTAAGTCACTAAAGCAACGCTTTCATCCATTAGGTTATTTCCACGTGGGGATATTTACTGTAGTGAATTTAAACCTAACCCGTTTGCTGATTAGGTTTCAACTGTTTTTGCTTCTGTTGCTCCTTTTTGGACTGCTGCTCATGTTTTGTCTGCTGTTGCTGCTGTGGTTAAATACTTGTTCTAATTTGTTATTCTTTCTTAGCGGTACCAATATTGTAACTATTTCTATGCTAAGACTTATAATGAGGTCTACATAGACTAGCATATGAGCTGATTTTTTTCAGATATCTAACTCTTCAGTGTGGTAAGCTTGTTCGCTAGAATTCCTACAGATGAAACTCAGGCACTGGTTCGAAACTGATTGTAATCAGACTCCTCCCAGGGACAGCGTATTAACATTCCAATAGATAATCTGATGAAAATGTTGAGCTTCTCTGTACAGACAATACTCTTTCAACTACAGTTACATATATACCAACAGAAGGCAGGCTTAGTCATGGGTTCACTTTTGTCACCAAGGATTGCGAAATATACACGAAATACTACGAGGAAATAGCACTAGAAACAACGCCACTAAAGCCAGCAGAATAGCTGAGGTTTGTAGATAATATCTACATACACTGGCTGCATCAGAAGTCCGTATTAACACTGTTGGGTCATACAATCTCGATCCAGATCACAATGGAAGAATAAACTAATAACCAGACACTCTTCTTGCATGTACTAATAACTCGCACAAAGATTTGGTTCGAAATACCCGTATATCGCAAGCCAGCCTTCAGCGAACATTGCCTCAACTTCAGTTCCACCTTCCTTAATGTATGAAGGAAGGGATTGCCGATCGCTACAACACCGGAAAAAAATCTTAAGTGGCGACCCAGTACCATATCAACAAGAAATGATCAGCCTCGAAATTAATCTTCAGAATAATAATTACCCGATAAACATAACATCAGCATCTACACGAGGGGAACGGAAGGGTTCCATAGTGGTTGCGAGTTCAACCCCTAGTCGAGCAGTGTCTATTTGAACTAATTGGAAATGGACATGGTAAAAATCAATGAAAATAAATCTAGATGATATCCCTAGACATCATATCATTAGACATGAGGAAAGATAAAAGAATTAAATACAGAATTTTCCATAGGTTACCAAATTTGATACGCACACTTCAGGAAAACGTTGTGACAAACATGAGGACAACAGTACTAATATAAATAGTAAAATTAATTATAACGCCTAATCGGCAGAATTTTTGCGTGTATGTTTTACATTGCTTACAATAGCAAATACTAAGTTGCCCCAGTTTTAATATCTGTTCCTGTATGTATATTGTTGTTGTGGTTTGCCACTTGCGATGAAAACGATGTTTGTACTGATACACTATTTTTTAAATTTCTTTTTTATAAGTGTAATTTTTCCTGAACGCCCATGCTTCTAGATCTGTTTGTACTAATGCAGTTATCACACAGTGTAATATCCCTGCACCACCTCTGTTCTTAATTTTTATCAATGACCTTCTTAATGACATCAGATCTCAGCTTGGTGTCTATGTTGTCTCAATTTTGTATCAATAGTAAATTGGAATAGTACGATAAGATCAATTTGGTATCTCGTTTGAATAATGACATTAACTACTGTTAACTGAAGCAAGGAATAGATTGTTAATTTTAACAAAAGCGAAACTTCTCTGTTCATTAGAGAATCGCTGTCTGCCTGTCATGTGTATTGGTGGTTCTAATCTGACGGAGATACACGCTGTGCATTCTCAGCCTAACATTCTCGATTGACATGAATGGAAATTGTATTTAATCCATAGTTTTGTTGCTAAGAAAGTGCATTCTATGTGTCATACTAGTCGAATCTTCATTCGTGAACCTATCTAACATATTTACAAGTCTATCATTCTTCCATGCTTTTAATATCGCTGCCATATATGATCGGGTCAACCTGCTATCAATTTAGAAATTCTTGATGAAATCCAAAGAAGAATCAGCAGATTTATCGATCCTGACCTGGCGTCTCCGCCGCATTCAATTCCCCACCCGTAAATTTTTTCTCCTGTGAATTTTCTACAAATACTTTCATGATAACTGCTCAGATGATGTCCCAGTTATATTAGCTAATCATTATGAATTGAAGCGTAGTACTATATTGGTAAATGGTCTTATCAACTTTGATTTGAATTATTTATATCGAACTGTAAATTCTATGCTCATATTTACAGGCTCCACGCTTTCTGTCCAACTTTGATCTTCAAAAATGTAAATGCAATATCAATCAAAATTTACCGTCTTTTCAATTCCTTTTATATTGTGCTGATTACTTAATAATATTTTGCTTCTTACTTATTCATTCATATCAGTAGCCTCTTCTGTCTTAGATTTACTGACATGCAAGGGGTCAAATGATTAAAAAAAAAATTTGCATAAAAAAATTACATCCATCGTTGAAAAAAAAGTTTTAATAGAAAACGATTCATACCCAAATACATTAATTTGTTTAATTTTTTATACATTTTTGAGAGGATTGGTCAAGTGGCCGTGGTGTATAATGCAGAAACAAACACATAAAAGAAGGACTTATGACGTCTCTCGAGTCATTAGTTTGAAGTTTATACAATGTAGAACCAATTCGAATTCTCATTTTTCTTTCACTATATTTTATGCTCTCGGACATTACGAAATCATCACTATAAAATAAGCATTTTAAGATCTTTAAACGTATTTTTGAATAGACCAGGAATTGCGAGTGTGACTGGAACTATGCTAATAACTTCATTCAGCACTTTTCCTGTTAGCAACCTCCACTTACTATTGATTTGTCGATGTCATGCATAGCTTATATAGATATATCATGAGACTTTCTCGCTAAAACTAAATACGATATATATATATTTTGCAATTCGTAATCAAACAAGCTTTGGCAGACAATTTCTATTGATGTAGAGATGTCCTAATGGTGAATGTGAGCACAGAAACATGACGACCTCACATAGGCTAAGGTTATCATACATTCACAATATCATGTTAGAGAATATAAAAGTAAGAAGATAAAAAAAAGAGCGACATAAATGTCAGGTTTATGAAACAACGGGATCACTTGACACAAAATACTTGCATTCATAAAAGAAGAATATAATTTCCTCGAAGTCACAATTAAAAATTGCCCGGATTTTGATTCCGCTCGACCCGTGCATCACGAAAAGAATAAATGGCTAATAGGAAAATATAACTAGTAATTTAATTCCAAAATATGACAACAGAGGCTTTTTGGAAAAAAATATAACTGAAGCATTGCAATAAATATATAATGCATTATGGCAAATGTTCTTGAGCATTACATCCCTTCGTCCCTCAAGCTAAGACCACAGCCAGGAAGCGCCAAGCCATGTTCACGGTAACAAATCATTTTCATTCTCTTTGTGCCCCATTGTATAAGCCGCAAGAGACAAGATGTAAAAGGCACCGTTTATAGTGATATGTTTCGAAGATAAATGTTAACCCTAGATTTAAAAAAGCAAAGATTATAGCAATCGAGGAAGCAACCACATGAGGTTCCACAAAACAACGGTTCGCAGAAAATAGCTGTTCGAGTGCAACATATATTTCAACAATGAAATACGAAAGGCATGAAGGTGGTTCACTGCAACAGTTCAAGCATGGCGGGGCCTTAGCCGTGAATGTTTGAACTGATGAAACTGAGAATGTAGTTCATCTAAACAATTTCCATGGGAATCGTGATAGAGCAGCGAGAGGCGTGCGACGTTTTGACATGGGAAAGAATTTAAAGTTTGCAAAATAATTTAGCCCACATTATAACACGGTCACGCTTTTGAACTCTATCAATACGGGAAAGTGTAGACTGGGCAGCTCCTGTGCATATATTGCACTCGTACACAATTTGCAAATTGTTACAGACTCCCCAGACGATTTTTTTCCGAACATTGCAACCATTAACTCTCTAAATCTAGCGTCAACCGTTATCTATTAAACTATTGCATATATCTATCTCTATTATATACACTTCATTCTAACTCCGTCACTTTCAATTGCAACAATCCCAATAAATGATAATTTAGTTTGAGTGGCCCTTGGGTCTTTTATTTGTTTACTGAATTAAAAAAATACTAATAAAAATCATTTATTTGCATTATTTTTTGTTAAACTCATTGAAAGAAATTATTAAAACTTGAAAATAGTTTTTTGTCAAAATCTTATCGGGAACATAGCCAAAAGCATTCTTCTCAGAAAGTATATTCTTGATTATCGCATTTTATTTAACGGCAATTGATAT
This sequence comes from Acanthosepion pharaonis, assembly GCA_903632075.3. Taxonomy (NCBI): domain Eukaryota; kingdom Metazoa; phylum Mollusca; class Cephalopoda; order Sepiida; family Sepiidae; genus Acanthosepion; species Acanthosepion pharaonis. The sequence continues at coordinate 18,884 of CAHIKZ030002011.1, read as the reverse complement.
AACCTTCTGAATGTATATATCCTTTCAAGCGAAGGACTTTGTTATGGGCATTCATGTTTCTCAGAATAAGCTTACTGTGGTTACTGGCCGTTAACGATACACATAAAACTCGATTCTAAATAGGTTCCTTAATAATAGACAAACCACGTGTAACTTAGCAATGTTGATGTGGAATGATCAATAATAATAGCTACTTCATGAACAAGCCAGGCTTGTACAATGCAAAGCTGTTCTGTCAAGCAAAACGTAGGGCATTTTTATGCAAACAATTCTCGTCATATAATGGAAGATAATCGCAGTATCGGCAATGATTTATTTTTTTCTTGCTTATAGAATTTTTGTCTTTAGTTTGTGCGTGGTATTCATTCTCAAATTGCATGTTGTACGGGTGCTTTATGTCTGGATTTGTCTGGTGTTTTCGCTGTATGACTAATCTGGCGTTTTGAATGGTATAGGTGGATATAGTATTATTAAGAAAGCTGTTGTGAGTGAAATCAAGACGGTGTTGCCAATGATTGGTCTGTTTCAGCAAAGTAAAAGTGAATTAAATGAAATCAAGTGAAATGTTTATTCTTAAGATTGAAAAAGTTTTCATGGTTCAAAGATTTTTCTTAGTAATTTATGAATATATTGTATATTTATTTTTAAACTGACATGTCCGAGGATGGATTAATATGCGTATAGCCGGGCATGTAGTTATTAAGCAAATTTTTCATTTTTGATTTAAGACTGGACATGAAAACAATTACCATTATTCCATGTATTGTCAGAAATTGATTTTACGATAAAACATACTAAAGAAATGAACTGATGTTTAACTGTACCAAGGTTCACGCAAAGCTAAACCCAAGAGCCAGTCAAGGTAGAGCGTGTTGTGTTGTATGACTATAATAAAAGGCAAGAAGTGATGTTCATTAAATTATGCAGCATAGATAACCCATAGTCTTAGGCTCAAAGAGGTCTTGATTGTAGTGATCTGGAAAACATCATGCTAGAAGACTGTTCTTGGTAGAAACTACCAGAGTTGAACTTACATCGTACTAATAGAATGATAAGGAAATGGATGATTCATGATTTACCATTTTGTACGTAGAATGACGGTTCTCATTTGCTAAGATCAGTGCTGATGGAACCAATGAACGTAGCTCGACAGAACACACGCCCTTGATATTAGCGTTATAGTAGGGAGATTCTCGCAATGTTGCATTTCAGGGAAAGGTGTGGTAGTGAGGAAAATATTACATCAGACACAAGGCCGCGTAGACGCTTTTGAACCTTATCAAGCGAGGCAAGTAAGATCCAGACAAGGCATAGTACCAATACTCTATTTTGGGTCAGATTTGTCTCTTTGAAAAATAGTATATAGCAAAAGGTGGCAGATACTTACAGTAGCTGTAAAATGACCCGAATATTTTCCTAGTATCTTTAGCAATAGGACGTATGTAAGAGTCGAATAATGTCTGGAGTGAGTTTGAGTCCCAATAGATGTTCAGGGCAAGGAGCCATCTTGAGAGAAGACACATTCAACATGATAGGTGAAAGCTCAGACTCTGCTCGTTGATGTTGGAAAGTCACTAGAATGGGTTTGGATGTATTGAATGTAAAAGCCAGTCTTTTCCCCATTGAGCCAATTGGGATAAGTTACAAAAGTGATGAGATTCAAGGTTCTGGTCATCTAAATTTTTGAAGATATTATTTCGCATTAGATATTCGAATTTTAATAGTAATTATACGGCATTAACGTGTGAAATGAATAAATTCTAAACACATCAAATATTTCATATAAAAATTCGGTAAAAGGGGTTAAGGGAATTTAACAAATATTAGTTTATTCTAGAATTATACTTGTCCAGCGGCAAAGTATTAGCCAGGTAGCACGTATCGTGCGCTTAAACAACGTCGGCGAATTTAGAATCGTATATGTTTTCTATGCCTGGCAATAATCTCGTTTAAAAAAAATTTCTTATGCTACACAACAAAGCAAACATTGCCTCATATGAGGGAATAGATCTATTTCAGCCAACGCGAAGTACGTCAGTTTTATTCAACCCCGGTATATGAACTGTGCTCCTATCGGATTTAGAGATTGAACATTTAATTTTGGCAACAGTCGAAAAATAGATACAGAATCTATCCATATCGACGCCTCAGTCAGACGAAATATCCGAGTCAGTGAGAATGGGAGCGAGGAAAGTATAAATAATTTCCACACTTCTCTTACCATAGAATAAATATAAATGTTACCTTAAAATCTTCACGTATTTACACCGGTGATGAATATGACATATTGCAGGTTGTGCTGGCTTTGGTGGATAATATGTCTCTCTCTCTCTCTCTCTCTCTATATATATATATATATATATATATATATATATGAGATGTGGTATTATATATACTATTTACATTATTCGGACTACTGTCCTCATCTTTGTCGCCATATTTATTACAAAGTTTCGACCGTTGTACGCTCCGGTCTTCTTACTCAAGGACACATGGCACAGTGGATAAATGCGTTGGTTAGAGCCAGTGACAGGACCCAAAGAGTCTGAGTTCAATACCCGGGTAAGTTAATGGAGAACTTGCAGAGGGGAATTAACAGGAAATAAGTGATAACTGACACCCATTAAATATGACACGACAAACTAGAACAGTCTACCCCAGTGGGCGAAATAAATGGCACAACTCGACGTTCCAAACACCGGAAGAGGGCCGGAGCGTACAACGGCGGAAACGTTGTAATAAATATGGCGACAAAGATTAGTACGATTTTTGAATAATGTAAATAGTATATATATATATATATATATATATATATATATATATATATATATATATATATAGATAGATAGATAGATAGATAGATAGATAGATTGTTAAATGATTAAAATGGCTTCCTTCAAATGATTCCTCTAAATTTGATCACATAAAATGGCGCCAGCTGATCACAAATAAAGAACTTTATCAAATAACACTTTCAATTTACTTGAAGATTTAAAACGGCAGCAACAACACCGATGGTTAACCTATTTAACTAAAAGGGATAAATAACTATATTCTGGTAAACTCAAACAAAGAATTAGGAAGGACATCAATGCTTGAACAAAGGCCTAGCAAGAACATCATTATTAGAAAGAGGATATATTTTATTGAACTTAAGAAGTATATTTTCCTGTGAAACTGAATTAAAAGAAAGATTTTCATAAATTTCACCTCCTGATAACGTTAACTCATCAGTCAATGAATTCCAAATGTTTTCTCTTTGGAAATCGCTTTTATCAGTATTATCTTTACGATTATCTGAAGCCTTTGCTCCATAATGTTCTTTCTATAACTTTAATATTACCAACATCAATTATTGATTAAAAAGGCATGAACCTATGCTAAAATCTAAATATTGATTTTATGAATTTAGATTATTTAATAATTAGTTGACAGATAACCTATCTACACATACATAATACCGTTGAAAAAATAACTATTTGGTGTTTATTATAATTCAATATTTATCTATATTATATGCATTATACAAGAAACGCATTTTTCACGTCAGATGCCATATCTGCTTTGAACACTTCGGCTAAATTAGCATAGATTTTGGTAATTTATCCACATCCAAAAACAACATTTGCGAATGGATATTCTCTGTTATAAAGATCATTAAATATAATCGAAATGTCTATCGTCTTTAACAATATATTATGAAGATATATATTGAAATACTCTTCAAGTGTAAAGAAAACAATGCTTATACATACATACACACTTACACACACACACACACACACACACACACATATATATATATATATATATATATATATATATATATATATATATATATATATATATATTATATGTATGTATTACATGAATCATTCATACAA
>CAHIKZ030002011.1:0-10000 GCA_903632075.3 Acanthosepion pharaonis | reverse complement strand
TATTACTAAGTTTATAAAAATAAAAATTTATTGAATCAAAGAATTAAAATAGTTATTCGTTGCTGATATTGTCAAAAATTTTCCTCAAATGATATTTAAAAATAAAATAAAATACAAAAAAATGGAGCTGGTAATATACATATTTACATTTGATAAGTAATAATAATTTTGAAATAATTGAAATAATTCTATTATATTTATTTGATTTAAAAAGAAATTTAGTCTATGATTAATTAAGAGTAAAAATAATACTTTAACATTGTAGTTTACTATAACATATTCTAACCCAAACACCCCTTTTAGAAAGAATCATTAAGTATACAAATACGAATTTAACGGGAAAAAAATGCTGGAAATCTTTTTGTTATTGATAAAAATAAAAAAATAAATAAAAAAAAAACAGACGACGTGCATTGAACGGATGTCAAAATTCATTGAAAAATACACCCCGACCCGCTTTAGACTTAACCTCTTTTTCGAACGTAACTCATAATTAAATAAAATAATAGATAATAAAAATGAACACGTTACCTCCTCTTTCTAAATGATTGGATTTCTCTGTATCCTTGGCACCAAAAACTTGTGGATTGTATGTGAGTTTAAACCTCAGTAAATTTAAAAATAAGTTATTCCATCCTTCACTTGAAGATAAAACAGAACTAAGGATTTTAATTTAATTATATAATTAAATTTAAAGTTTTCAGCTTCGGTTTTTGAAACGTGGTTATTACAGTGTAGCGAAGAAACCATATTTTAAATCAGTTAATTTATGATACTTATGCTCTGTAAATTTACACTGACCACTGTTTTTGAAAATAAAAATATCAATAAGAACATCAGATTATATATTTTACTGTACTTTCTTTTTTTTTATTATATATATATATATATATATATATATATATATATATATATATATATATATATATAGATAGATAGATAGATAGATAGATAGATAGATAGATAGATATTTGTAAAATATGAACTTGATTTTTGGTTTAAAAGTTTACGACCGCAGTTTATTTTGATGACGACAGAATTTTTAGGATAGGTTCGCATGAATAGATTCTTTTATATATTTTCTAAAAACGTATTTCTGGTTCTTTTTCCATATGTATTGCTGGTGTTTTTACTTTAAAAATCTATTTTTATACTTTCACAGTGTTTTGACAACAGTTTGGGGGAGATTAATTATTTGCCCATAGCTGGGACCCTAACAACTGTTACTACTCTGAGTCAAAGTAAACCAGTTAAGATGTTGTTTCATGCACTTCAAACCCTCCCGATCAAAGATCTTGCTGCCGGATGTAGTTCATCGTCTTACACAGGACTTATAAACATATCATAACAAGTGATAATTAACATTTCATTTATCTTTGCCTTCATTCTACCATATATATATATATATATTTAAATGTTGTTTATGTATAGATTTAATTAAAATAAGGATTTTGCAGGAATTAATAAAGAATGGATTAATATTTTAAATAAAAATATCGGTTGCGTGCTGCACTGATTTTTCTTCTCGTCAGAATTTCAGTTGGAATGACACTATAATTTTTAACCTGGTCTCACAATTGCTTTCAGTGATTTTTCCAATAAAGATATTAATACATAAAAACTGAACAATGATTTTGCGCAAGTGACATTTTACAGATTATAAATGACATCCTTGTAAAATATGAAATAGTAATAGCAAGTGATGAATAACATTGTTTTTTATTTATATGTCTATATTTCTGAGATCAGGTATCATGTACACTATTTACATTATTCGGACTATTGTGCTCATCTTTGTCGCCATATTCATTACAACGTTTCGGCCGTTGTACGCTCAGGCCTTCTTCAGGTGGTTGGAATATCGAACTTAATCATTTATTTCGCTCAATGTGGTAGAATGTTCTAGTTCAACGTGCCATGTTTAATGAATGTCACTTATCAGTTATCTCTTGCTAATTTCCCCCTCCAAGTTCTCCACTGCCTTAACAGGGTATTAAACTCGAACACTTTGGGTCCCGTCACTGGATATAACCAATGGCTTTATCCACTGTGCTCCAGGACACATGGCACAGTGTATAAAGGCTTTGGTTAGATAGTGCTTTTTTTTTTTTACATTTTTTAATCTTACAAGGTATAGCTTTTTTTTAATTAAATAACGAATATAAATATATTTATTAAAATGTTAATTATATTATTTACCCAGTATTAATTATTAATCACTGAATTTAGAATCTTCCATTTTGCCGGCAGTAGATTTGAACGGGGACATTCACATAATGAATAAAAACATTCTAATGTAAACCTAGAAAGCCGCTAAGTCCATTACGGATTCCAAGAAATTGCGCTTTAATGACTAGATTTACTGGCTACGTTATTGACTTAGTCAGGATGACAAGATAAAGATGAATCAGAAAGCAAATCGCATTGCCTGAATCGCACAGCAGTACATTTAAGCGAAATATAAACTAGCAAGTCAGCGAAACTAAATATCTGCGTTGGACTACTTCGGCTTTTCGCTTCCAAGTTGACTGGAAGTTTTCTTTAAAGAATAAAAAAAAAAAAATTGTTATTCTATGTGCAATATCCGTTCAACATTTTGGCGGTCATGGCTCTCCACAATTTCCCAGTGCGTTGTAGCTCTTAGTACATTTTGTCTTTTTTATGTTTCGTTAACCCTGTTAAACATTAAAATCGTTAGGTGTCTGTTTTAACCTGTTCCTTTGTCTTCGGTATGTCCTAACAGAGTCAAATTTTCAAGCACTCTTTCTCATGACGTATCCAAGGTATTACAAATCTAAAACTAAATTTCTGTTGCCTGAAACCTCGTCTTCATCTGCTAGTATATTTGCCAGCATTTACTGCGATATAGGAGGAATGATATTATATGACACCACATTATTAATTTATTTTCTACAGAAAATTTCCTGTTATTTAAAATTTTACTTAGATTTAGGAAAGCTTTTCGCTTTTCCAATGTCGCTTCGGATATCAATATAGCATTTTTCTGTCCGTTCTTTAAATATTTCTTAGATATTAAATTTTTGAACTTGCTTGATATCGGTGAACCAAATTCGCATCTTGGACTATTCCTTTAGCTGACACCCCTACATAATGTGTTTTTACTATTGATCTTTATACCTTTGAGCTAGCTTTCATTTACTACAATCTGGAGAAGTTCCTATAGTTCCCTCACTGTCGTACGCATGTCGAATATTTCTTTTTCAAATTGTGGCCGCAAATAATGAATCCCGGTATGAAATCTCTCGCCATAAGTATTTCCATTTTTCTGTATTTAATGTATTCATTTTCTAACTATATGCAAGCTGCTTTTTCGAATTATAAGATATGGATTATTCTAACATATTTCCCAACAAGCTTAGCTAACTGTTCAAAAAGTTCATTTCGACGTAAATAACTTTTTCATAGTCACTAAAACATAGTATACAGTGGGGTTGTGTGGGCATGTGTGGTATGGAAACAAATATACGTACATACATAAATTGTTATTAATTTACTGTATTTCCAAATAAGGAATAAAGATATTTTTCACATAATTAACTGTACACAGATGCATAATAATGATATATGCATAGAAAACAGAAACAAAATTAATAGGAATAAAACCAAGTTATCTATATTAATGGGGAAAATATTCGTACAATACAAAAGGAATTCATAATCTTCATTTAATACGTTATAGAATATCCGTTATTCACTTCTACAGTAAACATCAGCTTCTTGTAGTTCACAGTTTGCAAATTTTAGTTGATATATTCTTCCGTCATTTCTTTGCATATGGTCTTCAAATCTGGGGTGTTTGTTGGAACTTTCGATTGGATTTGAATTTTCAAATTCTGCCACAGATTATGCATTGGATTTAAATTTGGGGAGTGACTTTGCCATTTCAGGATATTTGCATTATTTTAATCAAGTCATTTTTCGTAGATTTTCCAGTATGCTTCGGAATATTATCACGTTTGAAGATCCAATCAGGAGGAAGTTCAAGATTTTCAACCGAAATCATTAAATTTGCCTCCAAAATATTTTGATATGCTGCGGCAATCGTACTAACATCTATTACTGATATGTTTTTAGTGTCATTTGCAAATACACTTCCCCAAACCATGATGCCGCCACCACCAAATTTCACTGTTGGAACAGTGTTCTTTGCCTGAAAGCATGGCCATCTATCCACCATACATGATTTCTAGAATTACGTCCAAACAACTCTTTTTTTTTGTTTCGTCTGTTCATAATAATCTTTCCCTATACGATCTTTCCCTATCCTTAATTTCAAGAACGAATTTCAACCTGGCATTTTTGTGTTTTTTGAATTTTCCTAGTGGAGCGTGACTTTAGATTGTTCCTATGGATTTCATTGCTTATTTTCCATTTAGTGACAGAGATCACTGGATGAAAGCAAAGGATTTTCCAATTTTCGACGAGTGACCATTGGATTTTGTTTAATTTGACGTGTTAATTTCTATGAAGGTCTTTGAGAAATCTTCCGTCGACCACATCTATTTTTCTTTGGTTTTCAACGGTTTTGAGTTTTTATACATTGTTTAAGGTAGTAAATTAATAATCTAGAAATGAAATGCAAATGTCATAAAGCTTCTTAAAAACTTAACTAAATGTCACTAAAATATTAAATAGTTGCTGAAAATATGTTAATTTTTAAAAATTATTAGGTAGTTAAAAACTAAAAATAATGCGTTCACTTAGTTTTATCATTACTGGCTATTCATAAGATCTGTCATCACATTAAGTGATTCTCCATGAATCAATTAAAATCAAAGAAAGAGGAACCGGTCGTTTAGAAATGCTTGCATTTCTTTTCTTTTTTTTTATGCTATAAGTAATATTTATTTCAAATCAGATTAATTTTGCTTTAAAGTTTCTAATTTTAATCAAATAACCTGTCACAAAACTATAATTTAATGTTTAAAGAATTTAAAGCCCGATAAATGTGTTTATTTATAAATTTCTTAAAAATTAAGGAAAATTTCGCATTTAAGAACATTTTTTAAAATCGAGCAATTATTTGATAGTCCATTCTATATAGTTTATATCTGAAATATACCAGAATATTTTACTTACTTGAAATAATATATTTAATCATTTAACTTTCAATTAAAACTAGAATGAAATCTTCAACAATGATTTTTCATTTTTAAAATTTCAATTTATAACTTAGTTATTGAAAATATAGTGGAAGTACTTACATAATATTTAATGTAATTTCAAATTGTACAGTCTAAATTTAATCACTATATAATTTGAACATATGAATATTTTGAATAATTTTAGTTTTAAAAGGTTTAGGTTTTTAAATTCGAAATTTGCATTTTTTCTTAAATTTTTTTCGCCATTAAAATGGATAAATCATGGTATTATATCTATAATGAGGAAATCTTTTATGCTCATTTATATCTTATGCATCTTTTAAAGTTATTAAAGAAAATGAAGTATTCATTAGTTAAAATATCTGGAAAAAACAAAAAATAAGTGAATAAGATTTGTTTCATCCCATCTATATTATTTTAGGAAAGCTATTTCTGTTATCCTTGCTAAAATTAGGAAATTTTCTCTGGTATATTAAGACTGACGTATATTTTATTTATGATGTCTATTTTATTTATGATGTCTCTTTTATTTATGAAGTTGAATTATTTATGATGTCTTTTTTTTTTATTATTTTTTTGTCAGTGGAAGGAAAATCTAAAGTTGCGTCACCCATATCTTAAAATTTTATCTGCTCTTGGGACCCAAAAACTTCAATTTTCCACTGTTTATTTCATATCAGACATTAATGTTTCTGTATTTTCCATTTTTGTGTTCATTGTTTTTTTTTGTTTTTTTTTTCGTTTTTTTTTTTTCCGATCAATTAAGATGCCGTCTTCGAAGTATTTGTATTGATCTATTAGGATTGTTTCTTGTATTTTATGAATCCTTTCGATTAGCTTTTTTTCGTTCTAACCAAAAACTTCTCAAGACTTAAAATGTTTATGTCAAAATTCTTTTTACAATTTTAAAATTTTAAAAGATGCATTCCCCATTTAATTTAATCCATTACTTCTATTTTTTTTGATAACGTACATTCTGTTGTAGATTTTTTTCAAATTTATTGTATCCTAACTAAAAAAATTTTAGTCACTTTAATAAAAATAATTCCATTTACTTTGGCTTGGTTTTGTACATTTTTTTGCTATTCTTAAAAGCCTATCCAAATTAAAAGTACGTTTAATTTAAAAAAAAAAAAATTTCGTCTTCCATTGTAATCCTGAGTTTTATCAGTATAATATATTGGAAATTTGTTTTAATGATTTTGTTTTGTTTGTATTAAGTTTTTGGGTGAATATTTTTTTCAAATTTTACTTGAATATTAGACTATGTTTTTTTTCATATATTTTGTCGCTACTTTCTGTATTTTAGAATAAATTCATCGAATCAACTTATTTTAATTTAAATTGATTGATTAGATTTTCTTTTTTTTTTTTTTTTTCTCCTGTACTTCTCTCCTCAAAGAATTGGGTGTAATAAACCAGTTGATTGTACTTGCAACAGAACACAAAAAAATTTAATCATTGAATTCTTTTTTTACGTTTATGGACTGAATATAATTTTGAGAAAATATTTAACCATTAATTACCTTATTATTTGGATATCTCGGAAATTTTTTCCTAAAATTCTTTTGAGTGTTGGCACTAATTTTTTTAAACGTGTTCCTTTGTTTTATCTATACTATATATATAAGATTATATTTATATTCTAAATACATGAGGACTCTTACAATTCAATTTCTCTCATTTTTGGACGAAGTGTATTTTTTATGACAATTCTATCAAATGATATGATTTTTTAAATGTGAAATCAATGTCAAGATATCATCCAAGATAGCGGAATTTATATTTTTTTAAAATGGGAAAAATCACTGAAATTAGAGATATGGTTCTTTTCTTTTTGTTTTCTCATATTATTTTAAGACATTTAATATATGTTTGTTTTAAACATCATTCGAATTATATCAAAAGTAATATTAAAAAAAAATAAAAAAGATTAAGGAAGTTCGCGTATTTTTAATTTTTTCAATATCCCTTATAAAAATTCAAAAAACAATTTAAGGTCAAATAGTAACATAAAATAGGTTTTAGTTTTTTATCAAATTGCTGAAACCATATAAATGTAAAGTGGAGGGAAAAAAAAAATTTGAATCTAAAAGTTTATGGGGTTTCCAGCTCCATTACCATTTATAATAATATAAAATTTCCATTCATAAAAATAACACATTTTGAAGTCTATATTTTGAAAAAAAATATAATAAATTTCTTTTTCAAAATAGAATCACTGCAAAAATCATTTGCCAACTTTAAAATGCTTCGAATTTAATTTATTTTTCCTAGTTGTTTTGCAAGTAAAGTTTGATAATATCGTACATAAAAGACGTTAGAAAACATGCATAGGATATAATATGTTACAGCAACCATTTCATGAAAATGTATTATTCGTAGAAAAAAATAAGCAAACATTCATGTGAAGAAAAAAATATCATGTTTTGCTTCCATTTTTACCTGATGAAAACATTCCGTCTTGAACAACGATATTCTATAGTAGTTCATTATTGTCAACAGTGAATACTCAGCAAGCCAATAATCAAAAACACCAACAAAATAGAAAAATAAAAGGAATAATAATAATAATAATAATAATAATAATAATATCATCGGAATAAAAAAAAAAAATTAACATGAATAATAATAAACCTGACCTTTTAGGTTTTTATTATTACTTAGTAGGTATGTGTCCATAAGAATATAATAATATTAATAATAATATAATAAATATTTTATTATGGACTGGAATTATTATTATTATTTTATTATATACATTTTAACGTATATATTTGTTTTGTATAACAGACATATGCCAAAGAGAATACACAATATGTCTATAAAGTCCAGAAACCCTCTAGAAAAAGTGATGAAAAACAGAAAATGAACATAATCAGAAAGAATCATAAGGAAATAAAAATTTCCTTGACGTCGGATACGCCCGATTATCAGCAAAATAAGAAATAATTTCGAAGATGATGTTAGCAACTGTACAGACTGATATCCAAAGACAAAAAATGATATTATAGATAATATACGCTACTTGTACCTGGGTGTAGAAATTTCATGCACTGATCTCCCAGAAGGTGTTTAATAGTCATTCAAAGACCCTGTGCGATACTTCAGCCATAAATTATTTCTTATACATGTGTAGACACTTTTCATCTCATAAATAATGAAAAAGAAAAAAAAAACAAGTCATGCGTCACGTCTTCAAAATGATAATTGTTTCTTTATTTGAAAGATGTTATTTTTCTTTTAATGTTGAGTGCAATGAAATCATCAGTGATTTTTTATATCTACCTAAGTAGATACCGGATTAATTTCTTTGGCGCTGGCAACCAAATAAGAAATTGTGATGCGTTCATTTTGGTTGAACTCAAATCAGAAGACTGATCTCATGAGAAAGAATATAACCAAATATATTGAATCTCATTACTTGAATAACAAACACAATATTGTCTCGTTGATCACAGGAACACGGAAAACGGAAACTTGGCCAGGAGATACTACGCAAAACAAATAGCTTTAGGCTTATCTGTGTGAATTTTCCGGCAACGTACATTGCATTATCATTCCTGGTGATAAATTACAACTAGGAGTAAGTTGAAAACTTTCAAAGCATTGAAGGATGTTACACTATCTGCAAGCATTATACTTCAGGAATTTGGTTTAAAAAAGACCGTGTTTAAATCATAGGAGGAAGGGCTTAAATGAAATTCCGTGTTGAATCGTGAACTTAGTGATCACTAATATAATCCGCTGGACATAAAATTGTGAAATAAATACTAATAGGCGAAACAATTATACTGTGTGTTTGCAAATCAAATGATAAAATATCACTACAAAAATATTTTGATAAATGTGATGGAAAAGTTTTGTCTCTTTTTATTGTCCAAGAAATGATTGCTCCCTTCCTTCCGGCTTGTCATATCTTCACAAGAGCTCTAGAGGAACAAATTGAAAATAGTGGGAAAATAAGAACACCACTGGAGAGTTAGACGTTTGAAGAATCATCGCATACAAGGCCAGGCTTAGAAATAAATGCAATATTGGAGTTGCTAATATAGAAATAATAACAAAAGGGATCAAATCTTCAACGGCTTATGGTCGAATCAAAGCATGATGGTCAGCAGCAGCAGCAGCATTCAAATCATATCCCACAGCAGGAGCAACATTTGCAATACAGCAGTAATCAGCAGATAGGTGAAGTTTAATGCGTCAAGCACACTACAGCAGTCCTTCCTACGGGACAATGACCCAGTGGTTTAAAGCTTTCGTTTATTAATTTGGAGATATAGTGATTGGTAGTTCAATTAAAAAGGGCGAGAAATAGTGGGAAAAAAATACTTAGAGAGCTTAGTTAAAGGAAGATAACTGCGACATCCGTAAGAGGCAGGGCCCGTGTGAATAGAATAATCTACCAAAGTAGACGAAATAATGGTTTCACCTGATGAAGGACGTTTATGTTCATTAAACGCACAAACCTTTGGGTCAAGTCACTAAATCTAACTAACGCTTTTATCCACGGGGACATGTTTCCTAGAGGACATCAGGGCAAGAATTTTGCGGACTTATAAATGTAATGTCTTAGTAGCGTTATTTATTTTCCAGAGCTCATATTGCAATTTTGTTGGGATTATTGCTTTTCTCTGACACACCGAATTACTGTTTTTCATATTGTAATCATTTCAATGCTCCGTCGGCTTAGGAGATCTTTGTGGCCGAGCTTATATTCTGATTCCTTGAAGAAGGCCGAAGCATACAATTGCAGAAACGTTGTGAACATGATAATAAAGATTAGGACAACAGTGCGAAGAATTTAAATAATGTAAATAATAACAATACCTCAACTCAATTATATAGAAAGACGTTTGTTTATGTTTAGA
>CAHIKZ030002010.1:597500-776515 GCA_903632075.3 Acanthosepion pharaonis | reverse complement strand
AAAACATAAAAAAACAAACATATATTATATACATAAAAAACAAAAAAAAAACAAAAAAAACAAAAAACATTTAGTGAATTTGTCACATCTCCATTTCCTCCTCCGATGAGGTTTTCTGACTCAGTTAAACTAAGTTTACTAAAATTCAATTGTTTAGAAATTAATGGTTATCGCTTTAAGTAAATATCCAATATATAACCCAATTTCTACTGGCCCACTATAAAAACAGATTTTGTTTAAGGTCGATAAATATCAATCAGATTTAGCTTTTGGAAAATTATAACTTGTACATAAAATAACTTCATGGTTTATGCAAAATATCGTTGATATTTGCAAAAGTGTTAATGTTAATTTATGTAACAATTTGCAACTTAATTTCAGTTTTTTGGGGGTTTTTTTTTTAAGTTTATGTTAATAAATGAATTTATGTGTTTATGTTACCTTATTTTGTATTCTCTCTTAATGAATTCAATCAAAGATGTTAAATGCATTCTGGAGAATATTAACTATTTGCCTTTGGTTGAGCTAAAGGTAAAATGAAGAAAATTCCATCCAATTCTTAATTTTTAAGTTATTTAAAAACAAAATTCAAATGTCACAGCTAATTTATGCTCGAAAGAGAAAATGTGTCATTAAGTGAAGTGACAAACATGTAATTAGCGTGGATTAGACAAATAATTTTAATGAATTAATGTCATTTTGCCGATAATTAATTTATGCAATTTGTTTCACGATGTCTTCATGAGCTTCAGAAACTATTTTACTGCAGGATACTGATAGACATCTTATCGTCATCATTAAAGCGTCTATCATCAGAATCTAGAATCATTTTCAGATTCGCCGGCGAAAATATATGACTTTTGCTGTGTTAACGGATACCGTATAATCTCGTATATAAGTTTAACCTTGATTTCCAAAAATAAATAATTCATTTAACATAAACGTCATGATTACATTTTTTACCATATTTCAACTTCAAGTGACGCAAACAAAAAAAAAAAAAAAACATCATTCATTTGTCGACTTCCGGTTTTCTATGACCAAGAAGTACGTCTTCCCTAGCAACTGTATTGCGCCGCTATAAACAGTAACAATTTATGTCATTTTTTTTTTTTTATAAAATTAAAGTTATTTCAATCCAATAATGTCTCTTGTTATATATATAAAATATAGTACAATTATCTCCTGCTGTAAATAGCTTGAACAGTGATCAGAAGATTGTATTACTGTGATAGGATTTAGATCTTTGTACACCACGAGTAATTAAACTTTATATCAGGAGATAATAGTTTCAGCTAACCGTTCTCATCATGCACGTATTTCATCAAACAAGTCTAATTTTTATGTTCGAAATCAAATTTGCTTTTATAAACTTAATTTATACACCGGTATATTCACCATATAATTCTGGGTTAGAATATAATAAAAAAAATATGGTATAGATTTCCATTGAATAGTCATTCAAGTTATTCTGTTAATAACGGTAATTGTCTTTGCATTGATATTAGTAATTCCATGAAGTATTTATACTGGTATTTTCAAAATAGGATCGTCAAAACAATGTCCTATTTTGAAAATAAATAAATAATTGTTATAATTCTTTTTCTATCCTTTGCAAATGATTCAAATTTTAGTATGTTATTATGGATGATAACGACTACCAGTTGTCAAAATTTCAGCTTTTCACATTGTTATTTCTAACAAATATTAGGTTTTAAAATTTTGTCCCTTAGTTTTGGACGCTACTGTATTTTTCTTTTGGTTCGCCCCCCTTTTGTTTTTGTTTCCCTAACTTTTGACAGGCTTCTCTTTTTAAAACTCTTCTATTTATATTTGAATAACATCGCTTTTTCTTTTCGTTCGCTGACATGTTTTTATTTATTTATTTATTTATTTTCGGTGGACATTTGTCAGGTTAACTTAAGTACAATATATATCATATTGTATGGCGATTATATTGTTTGTTACTAGCATATTTTTGGGTAGTTGATCCAGTTTTGTTTATTCAAGTCTTCATATCGTGTGGCTTATTACACGTATTCATAAATTATGAACCGTATTGGAATAATGTTTGGCAAATAAGTTATGCATCTATGATATATGTATATTTTATACAAGTAGATATAATACTTATGACATGTATATATTATAGTGTTCGGAAAGTAATTATGGATTCCATCGCTATGAATTATGATTTAATTAATCAAGGTCGAAGTAAGTTTGAATGGTAGAAAACCGCATCTAGTATTAGTTTTTCATCTCTTCTATCAGGCGTTTGTAGGGCGTTTTAGCATTTAGACTTGCAAAAATAGACATCTTTATGACGTCTGTAAAAAGAAAAAAGTTCAATTTACATTTATTTTGTGTAAAAAAACACAATAATTGTAGATTATACAATAATTATAGAAAATATTCCACATTCTTTTTTCTTTATATAGCTCGACTTACTTGTCGATAAAACTTCTAATTCCATATGAAAGTTTGTAATTTCTGTTTATTCGTATGTTTGTAGGTTATGCAATAGTAACAAAATGTTAAATGCGTTAAAATACATCAAAATACTATCCAAATACATCATAGCAAATTGAAAAATAAAGCACCTGCAATATTTATTTTTTACTCCTATTGTGTAAATAGTAAAATCGAATTTTAGGTTTGGAGTGAACTTCTTCAATAACTAAAACAAAGTACCGACTTTCTCATTAATTTTGAACAAAAGTTCATCGATTTATGACTCAGGGTTACAAAAAGCCATAATACTTTATACTTGCAAAACTATAGCTGGATGGGAGAGTCCATTATATATAAAATAGTGAGTTATTTTTCAATCACCCTGTATATGAGTGAGAAATGGTAATATATATATATATATAGACATCCGGTTGAGAGATCGAAACCCGACTATAATTACAGGTTTCAGCTATTGGTTTTCGAAACTCGACTGAATAAGCCGTGGTGAAGAGTCGGAGATTCTTTTCTCTCTAAATATATGTATATGGAAAAGAAACACTTGAAAGAGAACTGATATTCTTCAAAATCTAATCAAGCAGTTGTTTAGTGGGAAACGTCTAGTTACTGTACAGTGTTGATTTTTAACACTCCACCACTCTAAGTAAATATATATATATATATATATACATATATAGGTGCGGCAGAAATACCGCCTTCATAATGGTAAGACATTGGTATCTTCATCTAGCTAATGTCTTGCCATTATTGAAGGTATTGCTGTCGCACTAAAGTGTAATTTTATTCAATAAAATCGTCATTGGCTTCATCCATGGCCTCAAAACAACTTTGGAATCTCCTGAAACTCTTCTGGATAGTTTCCGTGTTTAAGTTGGCAAATGCTACCATAATCCTTACCTTCAGTTCAGATCTGGTGTTACAACGAGTTTTGTTGTGCTATCGCTCAAGAGAAGATGCAAAGAGTCACTCACCTGGAGGTTAGCATCAGCCATGCTGATGAAAGGCAGAAAGGGGTATATCAGATGATTGATAGAGTGCAGATTTGCTTTGTATGTTTTAAAATTAACAAGCCATTCCTTACCCCAGTTAACAGCAGATTGTAGGTCATTTTTTTAGACCAGCTGCTAATATGACCTTATTGAACACATCAGACCTACTATTAGGACAAGAATAAATAATTGTGTCATTAACATAAATACCGAGTTGAGAAGTGATTACATCCGGAAATGTCAAAGCAAAAAGAGGGAGACCAGCATTAATTTTTATCAAAATATAAGTCAGTAAACATATAAAAGTAAATGGAGTCCTAAATAATGTTAATTTTGTTTCTCAATGTTGTTCTTAATTTCATTCTTCAAAAAATAAACTGCAATTAGATTTTATTCAATTATTAATTCACCATTAGTTGCAGTGACACTAATCAAGCAGCTTTTTGATACATTTTGAGTAAAATTCTGCCGGTTTTGGTATGAAAAAGCGTTCGACGAACTCTCGTATCGCTCTTCTTTCTCCATCAAAGACTTCAACGATCGAAACTTGTAATAATCGGTTATTGCAAAATCAAATGAATGTAGCGGGTGGGTAAAAGAGACCAATCAATCTTCAACATTTTTTTCCCTGTGTTATTCTCGTTGCGTTTGTTTTTACGTTATCATGGAGGAGAAGAACATTTTCCATTAATGCACTGTATACTGTGCCACTGCCGTGAAAATCTAAGGTATGTTAATGGACTCCAGAATTTATACTCCCACGTATGATGAGTTCTTAGTTCGTCGTTACAATTTATTCCAAAATTAGTTATGATTCAACAAAGTACAGTCTATTCGAATTGGCTTGAATAAAAAAAATTCATTTTGAACTATAAATCCTATAATTTCGTCACTGATGCTCATTACATCAGGCTCAGTATGGGCACCTCGAGGCAGTGTAATGGTTAGTGAGCTTGTCTCGCTAGAACATATATGATATCAAAAGTTTTTTTAAAATTTTAACCCATCGAACTCACTGGGTTTTCTCGTACTTTCGGTCTTATGCCACATCTAAGCTACACTTGGAAAATCACTACATCAGGTTCAGTTTATACCATTTGCGGATGTTTTAAGATTAGTCTACCAGACTTTTTAATTTAACGAATATTTTTACCAAACATTTAGGTCCAACATCTACACAAGCACTACTAGACATACACATTACACACGATATTTTTTATGGAAATATAATGGAACATAAGTGAATTTCTTTTTCTCCATATATAATTTTCCAGATTTAGAAAGTCTATTCGATGGAAAACTATTATTGGAAAATGACGGCGTCAGAGCTACGTGCAAAAAGCACTGAACTCTTTTTTCAAAATCAACACTCAATTATTCTAACACATCTTGCATTTTTGCAATTTTCACGTCAGGAATCCTCCCAGGGAAATAAGGGTCACTTATACTGTTGACAATCCGAATTTAGTCAACTATAACGTGACAGGATTTCATTGTGAAAATATCGTTCAACCAGTCATATCCTAAATATCTCCCACACAGATATTCTTAACTTACAACTACGTATTAGAAAATATATACATGTAAGTATATCGAGGTATATATGTCAGGATATACATTTTTTGTTAATGCACTAAAGAAAATTTAAATTATGCAAAATATTTTTGGAAATATAATTTTTGTCAGTGCACTTGTTTTTGGAACGCTTTTCTCTTCTTCCCATATATATATATATGTGTGTGTGTGTGTGTGTTTATGAGTGTCTATCTAATTATATATGTATTTGCCTACTCAGAACGATGCGTGCATTTTTGTTTGTAATAAATAGAAAGTGATTTATACATATAAATATATATGAATAATATCCTGAAAACCATTATATATATGCATACAATATATATATCATTATATATAATCCTCTGATCCTATATATATATATATATATATATATATATATATATATATATATATATAAGAATGTTATTTTTCTGTATAGACTCCATAACCCTCAGAATTGTTTGTTTTATAAATATCAAGGGACAATTTTAATATATATTGTGCATTAATAATAAAACAACTGCAAGTGTTATATGAAATTTCTCTAGGAATGTTCATATTACACCAAAAGGACGTTCGTGATAATTCCGAAAATACAGATTACTCAATTAAGAAATCTCTCGTAGTAACATAAACTAATCATTATTAGAGAATTTATTTTGACAATCGGAATATATCATTGAAAAATTAATCTTTCTCAAAAGAGTGCCAGTGAATTCCACCCTTCCTAAATATCTCAATATAAATATTTATTGATAAATGTTTAATAAAATAACAAGTTGCATGGAGAAAAATTAACTGATGAAGATGATAGTACGTAAGTCTTCCAAGGGGATGTGTGACTGTAATTAGCATTTCATATTTTTTATCCTTCACTGGGAAATAGGCAAAAAACTCACCTATACTATAAACCAATATGCAAATTTGAACTATATAATCTCGTAAACCGTTGATAGTGTTTACGTTCTTCGCTAGTTTTGTTGTTAGACTCCACTGAAATATAGGGTGACAGTCTAACAAATGTAGGCATTGCTGAAATGATCTTTGTAGGCTTTCATGCATTGGAACTGATAGCGCCACATGTAACCGGTTTTAAATTCAATGATTTACTTTTTTAGACTAGTTACAGCACAATTTTCTCTGTCATTAATCAATTTTTAGTTATATTGATTCTCACTAGATGCACTGCGACAGACGAAGCAAACTTAATATATAACTATGTTCTGCTCTTGAGTGCATGTTCGTCTCGTACCCGCCTCAAATTGAAATTTTTTTTTTAGAAAATCTTGGTAAGTTTTTTTTTTTTTTTTTTTATGTTTCCGCCCCCTTATATATTTTCATGAAATTTCGAGAAATTAAATTTTTAAGAGTGGGAAGTTTTTATTAGTTAAAAACAGGACTCTTTAGAGAAAGTAAATCAATTTTTTTTGTAAAACATTTACCTGTTTCATCGAAAAATCTGCTCTGAAATGTAAAAAAAAATGTAAAAAAACTATGACATTATTTAATTACAAAATCTTTTATTTGCTTTTGTAAATAAGTTATATTAAGGACATTATTGTCTGAAGAAATAAAACTTTTTCGATGAATAATGTATTTTTACGAGAATTTTTTCATTTTTTTTTTAATTTTTATTATAATAATATAATAGTTCAAAAATCGTTTAAAATTTTTCATTGCTTTTAAAAATGCAATTTGATGATATCGTTAAATGAAAACTAAATTTACGAATCGAAATTTGAAAAGCTTATAACAGTCATTTGAACCCGAATATTTTAAAAATAATTTTAAAAATAAATTTTTAGTGAAAAAAACGTTCCTAATTTCGACCTATTGGAATCTATACATGACATAATCCTTAAAGAGGCCACGTGATTTGAGTCGTCTGCCGCACTGCAATTATTTCCCTTCAATGTCCATTTCTGTTTTACATCGTTAACGTGTTTGCAAAAAGTCCTTTCAAAATTTCAAAGTAAGTTTTAATTTTTGTTAATTACTTTTTTACTAAATATTTTTATTTTAGGTATTTTTTTTAGTTTGGATTATATTTAATTGAAGTAATTTTTTGCTTAAGTTATAAGTTATAAATTAAGATAAGAAAATTAAGAACCTAAGGAACGAAACCCAGACTAAAATAAGTATTAATTAAAAATAAATATTACATAATTGCTGAAAAATGTTAATATTTAAAAATTACAAGTTAAAAACCAAAAAAATGCTTTCGGTTACATTTCGTAAAATTATGTCAATTTTCGTCATCCACATAACATCAATAACGTCAGTAAAGACATGAGAAAATTAAGACACATCGTTAACAAATATTTGGATACAATTTTTTGATGCTATAAGTAAGTAATGTTTGTTTCAAATCAGAATAATTTAACTTTAAATTTTCTAATTTTACTCAAATTAAAATATATAAAAATATATAATTTATCTTAGGAAGAATTTTAAAATCGAAATGGACACTTTTAAGAAAATTTTTAAAAAAATCGAGCATATATTTGACATTCCAATCTATATAATTTCTATCTGAAATACACCAGAATATTTTACTTACTAGAAATAATAAATTTAATCCTTTAGCTTTCAATTAAAGCTAAAATAATATCTTTAAGAATGCTTTTTTCATTTTTTACAAATTTATTTTTAAACCTTAGGTATCAAAAAATTGACTGAGGTACCTTTATTTAATATATATTTATATATATATATATATATATATATATATATATATATATATATATGCATCAAACCAGGCAGCCTATAATATCACTAATGAGTGAGATTATATATATATATATATATATATATATATATATATATATATATGTGTGTGTAAGGGCGTACGGTATATATGTGTGTACTGGAATAAATAAGAAATAGCTTTATGCATGTATATATAAGTATGCATAAAAATAAAATAAATCTCATACACAAACACTGTCGCGCATCATGCACTCTTCACAAGACATTCAACAAAAATTAAACGGCAATTGCTTGCAGAATAATGTAATATACAAAGCCACTGTAAAATCAGCAGATAATGTAGAAAAATATACATAAGTGTAACTGAAGTACCCGAGAAACAAAAAATACTACACGCGCAAATCATCCCTTGCAAATAATAAATATGCGAACAGCGCAATGCTTTCTGAACATATCTGGGAAATTAAAAACACAAAACAAATCACGCCAAAAATATCATGGAAAATAAGGTAAAGAACATCAGCCTACAACAATTAATCCAAAAACTGTAAACTCTGCCTGGAAGAAAAAGTAGCTATAATTGCCTTCCCGGACCAAAAGAAACTACTAAATAAACATCTGTCTATATTTCTTAGATAAGGTATTGTAATTATTTACATTGTTCGAACTGTTGTCCTCATCTTTATTGTCATATTCACGACGTTTCAGCCGCAGTATGCCTCGGCCTTCTTCAAGTGATTGGAATTTCAAACAACCCTTTATTTCGTCCACCGGGGTAAATCATTCTAGTTCCGCTAACCATGGTTCTTCCAGATGCCTCAGTTATCTCTCTTTAACAAAAAAAAATTGTTCACTACTGCAGTAGCCAGGTATTGAACTCACAACATTTGGGGTCAAGTCACTAGATCCAACCAACGCCTTTATCCACTGGCTAAAAGCGTTGGTTGGACAAGAATAAATAAATAAAATAAATAAACAAGTACAAGTAAAGTAAATTAATCCAAACAAATAAACATATTAAGTAAATAATAAACAAATTACGAAACCACGCCCACCAAAATAACCGTTAGAATACTGACAATATATCACTGACCTGAATACATAAAAAGTTGGGCAAAACACATCTGACCCGACGATTACGTTAAGCATGAAACAAACTGTCACCTTTGGTTGTTGACTTCACTTTTATATTAGATGCATATGCTCTATCCTTCATACTAAGCACTTTAACCCATAAACATAGCATACCTTAAAACTATATTTTATCAAATATAAATCAGGCGGACAGACACTGTCTTCAATCTGGACATTGGAATTTGATAAGGTAATTTAATTTCATTTATGGTCCCCACTGATCTTCAGAGATCCCAACGCATTTTTCCTCACATCGAGGTTTGTCTTTCTATTATTTTAAAAATGAGTAAGCCAGATACATAAAATTAAGTCGGCGAAACCCGGCTGTTTATAAATTTTCAAATTTATCTCAAGTCTTCACTTTTGTTTTTTAAATACTATTATACAGTCCACACACACACACACACACACACACACACATACATACATATATATATATATATATATATATATATATATATATATATATATATAATAATAAAAAATATATTAATTTTAAAAAAATTGAATATATATATATATATATATATATATATATATATATATATATATATATATATATATATATATCAATAAATATTTTATTTTTAAATGATACTGTATTTGAGTAGATGCTCCGTTTATTTAAATAACAGTATATTTATTAATTTTCGCCTACCGACCTGAATTTTATTATAAAAACATATTAAAGAATGATTTACATTCTCTTTATATTTAAAGTTAACTATCTTGATCTTCATATATATATGGTTTGTTGAAATATTCGTGTCCTTCTTCTTCATCTGTCTTTATATATATATAAATTTATCATATATAAACCCAAAACAAACCAACTCCTGTTCCTATTCTTTTCAAGAACTCTTTCTTTTTTTTCCAATAAACCTACTGCCAAAATAACAGACAACCCTTATTAAATCCTTTAAACATTACCCCATATCTCATGATTTTTCATTCATAATTTCTTTACTTTAAAAAAAACCTCCTGCAGTTTTTACCTTCAACTCTGGCATGGGGAAAAATTCAAAAATATTTAAATTAAACAAACAAATTGCTTTTTAATTTTCCTCAGGATTTTGTACGTTCAATAAAAAATGTGTAGTAATGTTTTTTAAAACATGTGCGTTTTTGATTAATAGTGTATAATTTTTCGTCTGAATACATTTATCACACTGTATGTAACTGCATATGTGTTTATGCGCACGTAAAAGATTCAAACATCAAAAAGTAAACTTTGATTTGCAATTTTGTAAATTCGTTTTTTATTTACAGAAAAAAAAATAAAGAAATTCATTAAAGTCGTTATAATCAAGTCGTTTTATATTTTGTGTGTCTACATCAAATGTGCTTTGAATTATGCATGACATTGAGAAAAATGACTTTCTCGACATATTCAACTGTTATTGCAAGAAAAAATAGAGTGAAGAGGCAACAGCTGTTAATTTTTTTTGTGTATAAAATATTTTAATTTATTTTTATAGACATATCTTCACTTTTTTATTTTATTCTTTTTGTTTATGAAAAATTTTTTCATTAATGAACGATCATGACTCATTAAAAATGTCACGCAAATTTTTTGTTTTTTTTTAAAAATTTGTTATTATTTTTTCAACCAAAATATTTTTAAAATTTCATAACAAACAATATTTTAAACACACACACACATATGTGCATGCTTTCAGTGTGTTAAATAATGTGTGTGTTTTGAAAAAAAAGACGCCCACCATAGGGGGCTAATGGATATAGTCGAAGAGGTCTGGTCAGATAAATTTTTTGGATTTTTTATGTAATTTAATTCATTTAAATAAAAAAAATTATTTTTCATGATTCTAAAAAAAAAAAAAAAATATACAAAAAATTTTATATGAATGCAGTCAAAATATTACAGCTAAAAAATAAACGTGTTTATTTTATCATTATTTCGTGCATATGAATTGGCATTGTTTTTTAAAAGTTTATTATAAAATTTTAAAATTTCCATATATATTCAAATAAATAACTAAATAAAATTTTAATTTTAATAAATTATCCTTTTTTTGTTAAAAATTTTTTTTCACATTTTATCCTCTATATTGCTAAACTTTTAATGATATTTATATATTTATAGAATAGAAAGATAAATAGTCAATTTTACATTTATTTAAATTTAAAAAAAAAAACAATATATATATATGTGTGTTTGTGTGTGTTTTAAAAAGTGTGTGTGTGTGTGTCAATGTATACACAAACAATTCAAAAAGACACAAAAATTAAATATGAAAAAAAATATAAAAATAGATTTTAAATGTTCAAGATATATACAAATTTTAAAAAATAAAAACGTTCAGAAAAATCTTTTTACTTTTAGTTATAAGCAAAATCCATAAAAAAAAGTTTTTTAAAAATACATCCCAAAATTTGTTTTGTTTAAAAAAACAAAAAAAAATAATGGATTTCTACTTTCTATAATAGATGGATATGTGCAATTTTTTTACGCTTTTATGGCAGTGAAATGATTGATTTAAATTTATAATTTTAAATAAATTAATGCGTAAAAATTTTAAGTTGATGGAAAAAATAGATTTTAAAAAAAATGTTTTAAATTAAATTCATTTTTTTGGGATAAAAAAATATTTATGAAAGACGAAAATTTAAATTTTATTTATTTACTTTCTTTTTTTTTTTTAAATTTTATGATATAAATTTTTTTGACGTATAAAATAACGTTTTATATTGGGAACATATTTTTTTTTTTTTTGAAATTGGTAAAGTAATACAGGTCAAAATTTAATCAAAGTTTGCATTTCAAATCTTGTATTCTAAAATAAATATTTTGAAATTAAAAATTATAAATAACTGAAAAGTTATTAATATATATATATATATATATATATATATATATTTATATATATATATATATAAGATATTATTTACCCAATGGAAACTTCAAATGCCTTGATAATTGTTTGTGTGTGAACTGTTCAATTTTTCCATTGTCATTAAACCTGATTGTTTTTAATTTTATGTTGTTTTATACTTTTGATTGTTCTGAAAAGGGATGTTATTTATTTCTATATTTAAAAAGATTTGCCAAATTTTTACTAATAAGTATGAGTTTATAAAATTTTATATAAATATTATATATATTTATATATATATATATATATATATATATATATATATATATATATTTTGCAAAAATTTTATTGATCATTTAAATTTATATATTTATATATATTTATATATATATATATATATTTATTTATATTTATGATTTCAATTTCATTTATATTCATATATATATATAATTCATATATATATATATATATATGTTATATATAACTCTGTATGATATAAAAACATTATTATTTTAATCAAGGCAATGATCTCAATTGACCTTGAATTGATTATATCCATATGATTCAAAATAGATATAAATGTATTTCATTATCAATTTAAATTCACATAAAATGAAGTTTTTGCAAATGAAGTTTGACCTTAATTCAAAAGAAAAAATTTATTTACAAAATGTTATCTTTATTTGTTTTGAAAATAAACAAAAATAAATCCCAAGTCAAATTTTGACATTTGAACTTGCCAAGTTATACCGACATTTGTAATATAAGACCGCTACCTAATAATTACCAACAAGCTTACTTTTTTTTTTTTTCTGAACTTTTGCCAACCATGCCTGTTTAATCTTTTTTTTTCATCAAACTCAATTTTTTATTCTTTTTTAAATTTTACCATAACTCTCCATCAGATGATTTTAAATTTTTCACCTTCATATAAAATTTCTGTTTTATTATTTTTCTTGAAAATCTTATTATTAACAAGGTAACAAATAATTTACAGAAGATGTTCAAGAGAATTTAGGAATGCTGATACAGTATGAATTTCGAAATTTTAACACATAATGATTTTTTTTTTAGGTGTTTTAACATAATGTTGTACGAAAATTTTCTAATTGGATATATATTTTGTTTGAAAAAGGCATAATTCATATCTGCAATTTTAAAATAAGAAAATTTGAATAAAACTGAAAGTAAACATTTATTTTAAATTTTCTTAACATTATTTTATGGTAAGCTCGCATAATATAGCATTTCATTAGAAACGGATAAAAAAATTAAGAATATGAAAATTTATTAATAATCCTTATATGACAGTAATTTAAAAAACAATTTTTCATAGATGAAGAGATCTTTGAGGTCAACAATTTACAGAACGATACTTAGAATGTCACCGATGGAATAAATTTCAAACACAAGAATTTTTATTAAATGATTTTTTTCAAAATACTTGAAACCAGTTTTAAATAAAAATATTTTTTATAATAATGAAAGAAATATTTTTGACACTCACAAATTTTTAATTTTGAATAAAACATAGGCAACAGAAAAAATTTAAATTTTAAACTAACCAGTTTTAGTTCTATTTGAAGATAAAAAAAAAATTTGAAGAGAGCCAAATTGGTTATAAAATGAAATTATTTTTTTTTTTATAATGTTAAATATTTATAAAATCATTCATGCAGTGATGGGAGAATAATTAAAGAAATATTATATAGTGGGAAAACTTCTATTTTATTTTTTTATATATATATATATATATATATATATATATATATATATATCAGGTCATCCCATAAGTTCTGTCCGAATTTTAACTTTTTTGTTAAAATGAACGAAATTTAAAGAGTATTTTATAATGTCTAATGGAGCTGAACATTATTTTTTTTGTTTAGATGCATTTAAACTGATCAAATTTTATTTCAGAGAACAATAAAATTAAATTTTGTTTGATTAAAACCCTGCTAACATGGAAGTACCCAAGAATCATTTGAGGCACATAATGCTTTATGAGTTCAAGAAAGGAAACTCAGCAGCCGAAGCGGCTAGAAACATTCACTCAGTTTATGGAGAGGAATGTGAATGAAAGAACTTGCAGAAGATGGTTTGCAAAATTCAGAGGTGGAGATTTCACCCTTGAAGATGAAGATCGAACCGGACGTCCAGTTGAGTTTGATGAAAAGCTTCTTGAAGCAGCCCTTGAAGAAAATCCTGCTTTATCAGTTGAGGAATTGGCAGTGGTTCTCAGTTCAAACCATACAACTGTTCATCGTCATCTTCAACAACTTGGAAAAGTTCCTAAACTTGGAAAATGGGTGCCTCATGAATTGTCTGAAAACAACCTCAAATCCCGAGTTGACATCTGCTCTTCTCTCCATTCTCGCCAACTTGTTTCACCTTTTTTTTGATAGACTTGTGACTGGCGACGAAAAATGGATCTTTTATCGAAATGTTAAGCGTCGTAGACAGTGGCTTGGTAAAGGGAAGGACCCCAGCCACAGCCGAGAAGGGAACTTCATGGGCAAAAGGTTCTTCTTTCAATCTGGTGGGATCGCCAAGGAATAATCCACTTTGAATTCTTACCACCTAATGCAACAATTAATGCTCAAATATACTGTCAGCAATTAGAGCGTTTTTGAACCAAGCTTTGAGGAAAAAAAAGACCTGCTCTAGTGAATCGAAAAGAGGTGATGTTTCATCAGGACAATGCGCGACCCCACACAGCAAGAATCACGTCACAAAAAGATCGAAGAACTTGGTTGGGAGAAAATTCCTCATCCACCTTATTCTCCCGATCTTGCTCCTTCAGACTACCATTTGTTTCGTAGCTTACAGAATCATTTGGAAGAAACAGCTTTTGTAACACAGGAAGAGGTTAAAACTGACATTTGTGAGTTCTTCGAATCAAAGCCAAAAGAATTTTACAGTAATGGAATTAGTAAGCTTGTTAATAGATGGAAGGAAGTCATAGATAATCAGGGAAAATACATTGTTGATTGAATCTGTAATTAAATTAAATTTGGTCACATTTTCGGACAGAACTTATGGGATGACTTGTTTTCTTTATTCAAAATTGTCGGACAGAAATATAAAATAAGGATGACATCTGATATTGATTAATTTTTTATTTTGCTTGTGTGGCATAGTTATAGAAATTTATTTTATATTTAGACATAAATTTCTTTTTTAGCATCCGCCCTCTTGACCCAGGGCAGCACTACCTTTTCAAACATATTGATGCAGGCTCTCTGAAAGGCACCTAAAATCAGAAATTCTTTCCTTATCAGAACAATCAGAGTACGTTTTCTGACCTTCGTAATCACGATTAGACTTATCCAATTCTTTCCGAATCCTTTGCACTGTCTTCAGATTGACACAGAAACTTTTTTGAATGTTATGTATTAATATTCCGGTGAAAAAATAAAATATTACAGCATGCCGTTTCCAAATTTCTGTCGGAGAGAATTGCGTCATGGTGTTCATGTTCTCCAACCTTACCCTACTATACGGTGCAATCGACAAAATCTAAACAAATAATGCATATGCGCGAAATTAACAATATAAAATAGTAACAATTTACGTGTGTTTATATACAAGTTCATATGTGCATATAAAGAAATGAAAAAATTGTAAAATTTCTTTAGTTAAATTCTGATATATTAAAGAATTATAAGATGTACTGCGTGAATGTTTTTTTGTTGTGGGTGTTTATATGTTTTTAAAGTGTTGCCTTAATACAGTTAAAACAAATTTATAGATGAGAGTTGAGTGAACATCGCAGCTGAAGTTCTGTTTCGTTTCCCTGGAAATGAACGGAAAAGGGGACGGGTTGTGATTGTTTTACAATATAACAGATGAAGATGATAATCAAGAAAAGAGTTTTTTTTAATAAGAACCCGAGTGAAAACGGAATGACAAGGAAAGAAAGATCAAAAGAAAAAAATGACCTCAAAATGCAGATATGGAAAAAAAGAAAAAACTAAAGAATAAAAAGGATAAAAGAAAGAAAAGAAAAAGAAATGCAAAAAAAAAAAGCTATGAGAAAATAAATACTTCGAATGAAAATTGGGTCAATACAATCAAAACATGTAACAGAGAAAGTAGCAGCAAACTCAATTAACAATGGAATTAAACATGTCAGAAAATTTAATTAAAATGATAGGCAAAGTGAAAAGAGGTTAAACGAGAAACTAGAAATTGCTTAGAAATAAGAGAAATAGCGTATAAAGAAAATAAAGGAGAAACAGGAAAATAAAAACGAGAAAATATTGGAGCTTTGGTAGAGAAAAGATTCCACAAAATGGAAGGGAAGAACAATTATCAAGAATACGTATTTCATTTAGCATAAAACTTATATTTTTGATGACCCCAAGTAGGAAGCAACTCATTTCAAGAGATGAGCTTACGATGGACTACTTCACAATGAGGATAAATAGCAAAACTTGTTAATGATTTCAACTTCCTAAATTTTAAAGCAGACTATAGTAATCAGGGTACGTTCACTGTACTAGAGTAATTGTTTATCAATTTTATTTTGCAGACTGTTTATTAAAGTAGTTGTCTAGACACATTAAATAACCGACAACTGGGGTAAATGGTGAGCATGGTGACGCAGGAGACATTTCTTCAAACGAAAACAATGTGATTTATGGCAATGGAGGCGATGACACAAGATTTGTCTCCGGTATTCATTTGTAAATTAAACACCGACTACCGAAAAATGCCTTGTTAATATTCTGATATCCAAGTCAATTATACAGAATCTGTCAGGCAAACTTCTTCTTTTTTTTTTTTTGAATCACATGTAAGGTGTGATTTCTTGCCATTCCTTCTGTTTTCGTTTCCTTGTCCCCGAAAATTTCGACTATCGTACATTCTCCAAAAATCGCTACTTATACCGTCTCCATCAACTGATGCATCATGAAGATTGTAGATTTGAGATGAAGATACTGAACGTTATAGTGCTGAAATAAAAAGAACTGAAAAGCAACAGTAATGGCGATATTAGTATTCAGTAAGCTAGATACACCCTCTAATACTGACCAATTCATTTAGTAGCCCTAAAAGTTTAAAATCTAACATGTAATCGGTGAAATTTATGAAAATTAAATTATTATACTTCCTCATATAATAATTTAATTATTGAAGTGCAAGGTGAAATTGGAAGATTGAAATGAATTGGTTTTTTCTTTGTTTTATTTAAAAACGTGTATTTTAAACAAAAAGCCAAAATATTACCTCTATACTAGATGAACTTCTGACAATAATAAAAGAAATGCTGAATTCGACGATGCAATTTCAATAGTGTCCACTGTGTGATATTTTGATGCGAAAAAATGATGTCACTGAAATAATATAGTTAAACAAATGTAGAATGAAAATAATTCTCAGAATATTGATTTGTTTGCAATTATATATTTAGTAAGTACGCCACAAGGATCTGAAGGAACTGCTTGATATATTCGGGATGGATATCAGAATAATCAAGAACCTATACTGGCAGCAAACAGCATGCATGACGCATAATGGGACGAGTTTTTGAATATACAAAAATTTAGAAAACAATAAATTTCAGGATGCGTTTCTCACCCGGAACTAAAAGTTCAACCTATACAACTAGGCAATTCTCAGAGAATTGGAAAAATACCGGGATGTAGCATTGGCGAAAATTTTCCAACATATGCAGATGACACAGTACTGATAGCAGACACGGAAAAGAAATTATAAAATCTTCTAAGAAGGTAGCGACGAAGAGTGACTCAAAATCTTAAAAAAATTTTGAAACAGATCATGGTCAAAGAAATGTTCGCCTGAAATGTGATTTGTAAAGTTGGGGAACACTAGAATCAAGCAGATGCAGAAATTTAAATATTTGTTTTGATATTTTATGTTTGCGACACTGAGATCCGTAGATGTATTGGGATGGCCAAAGACACTTTCAAAAAACTGGGCATTTATTGCAGACTTAGAAAAAATTTGAAGAAAAGAAAAAATTCTGAAACTGTTACGTGACATCTGTCCATCTTTACAGCTGCAATTTTGGACGATTTTCTCAAAGATGAAGAAGGGACTCAAGGCGACGGAGATGTGGTTCTTCAGAAGGATGCTAAGGATATCATGGACCGAACAGTGCTCAACAAATGAGGTCTTAGAGAGATTGCAAACAAGGAGGAGGCTTATAT
Source organism: Acanthosepion pharaonis (assembly GCA_903632075.3). Lineage (NCBI taxonomy): Eukaryota > Metazoa > Mollusca > Cephalopoda > Sepiida > Sepiidae > Acanthosepion > Acanthosepion pharaonis. The sequence continues at coordinate 758,647 of CAHIKZ030002010.1, read as the reverse complement.
ACTTAACATCAGGAAGAGACAGCTGAAGTTTCTGGGACACATAATGAGGAAGGAGGGCTTAGAGAATTTGATACTCACCGGGGGAATAAAGGGAAAGAAAGATAAGAAAAGCAATGTTTGACATACCTTTATGGACAGTGGATGACAGAACGTGGTCTGGGGAAAAGGAAACAGAGGAAAAGAAAACTTATTGAAAGCTGCAAGAGATAGAGGGAGGTGGACAGCCATTTCGCCTACGTCCTAAAAAAACATGGCATATAAAAAGAAAGAACGTAGGTAAATACAGAGGAAGAGCGAATGATAAGGCACATCTATCACTAAAACTACACTATTTTTTATGTATCTATATTAATTCTCAAATTCTTGCTGTTCTGTTAGTAGCAGCAAAGATCTTGCAAGGATCGAATCAAACTTCTTATCTATAACTTAATGACTATATAATTGATAAATATACATAAATGGGCGTATATATAATTCCAACCCGAAGAAACCGAGATACTATTATATATATATATATATATATATATATATATATGATGTACCTACATTTCTCACCCACATAAGACAGACAAGCTTACAGAGATTTTGAGGTCTCACACTTATACACACACCCATACTAATATATACACTTACACGCATCATACACACTCCTGAAGAACTAAATGATAACATACACTTAACACAGGCACATCCCCTTCCCAGGAGGCAATAAACTGTTTAAATGATTAAGGGAATTCAGAGTTCCATGAATCTTTCCAGCCTGTATCTAAAAAAAAACAACATAAAAGAGGCCGTTTGACCAACACAAGGATTGACGAAAAAAAAAAAAAAAAAACAAATGAAAACTATAGATAAAGTTCATTTACTTCAGAAAGTCATTTATTCCTGTAGGTCACTGCTACTAACAAACAGGAACTTTTTTGTCTGATGATGCTGGCCGAAACTAGTGGAGGAACCTAATTGAAATAATAAAACAAAAAATATTAATATACAATCCATTGGGTCTGAAAATTTCTCAATATTTTTTATTGTTCAAAACATATATATGTGTGTGTGTGTTTGTGTATGTATGTGTATTTCCTTCGCTGATGTGAAAATAAGATAATATTCATCGAAAGTGAATCTGAAAATTTCCTCGTAATTTTCGGACTGAGGCAAACAATATACATTCCGCTATTCAACTTTAAATTAAATCTACGTGGCAAAAAATTACGTATTTTTAACAATATTTGTGGCTGAGGATATTATCCATAAAATTTATTATTAATGATAAGACCTGAAACATTAAGCAAGCTTATAACACTTTATCATTTTGTGCTTCGATTATTTTTTAATCATATGTCTAACCTATATATATATATATATATATATATATATATATATATATATATATATATATATATATAGTAGGTTAGACATTGTTACTTTAATTTGACGTGAGGTGAAAGAACTGACGAAATAGAACAGCATGCGAGACAATGTCAAAATAAAAATCAATAATATTTAACTCATTAATTTCAGGTTTTTTTTTTTTTGTTTTGTTTTGTTTGTTTTTTTTTTTTTCATTGCCTCTAGTCAGACCCTCATTTTACGGCCAGGTGTAAACAATACGAATCAGAAGAAAATCAAGTCCTGAACCAGAATCAAGATGCGTCTCTATATATACCTCGCCGTGTATTCATTCGTAATGTGATAACTATTCTAACGTTTGAGCTCTGAGCCGTAATAATTTGCTGATCAAATCTAATTATAGTCTAATAAAATACCGCGCCGATTAAATGAGTAAAACGAGACTTGAATAAAATACATTTAACTTTACATTTTATTCAACTTCGTACTTCACTAATTACTTTTATTCAATGTTCGACTACGTAATCCCTCATCTGGAACATGGGCTTAACATTCTCATCTGCGATGTGTGAAATACTGCCCATTTCACTAGGGTGTTTATATAACAGCGAGTAATACATACCTTTTCAGGTGCAGTTGATCCGGTGATGTAAATCTGCAATCGGCTGCTAGAAGACGGGATACCTCAGGACAACACTGCACCTGCCTCCGCCACCCTCCGATGGCCTGGTGTGATATTAAATGCAATCTCCATTCTGGCATGATCTGGGAGGAGACATGCACTACAATATGAACATATTCCTTATTTAACTTCCGCAAAGTAATATTCATCATAAATTTAATATATTAGAAAGTGTTACTAATATTTTATCTAATAAAAATAATAATAGTACTGAAACGGTATGTTAAATCAATCAATTTCTCACTAGTTTGCCTGTAAATAGTGATCACCGAGATGCTGACTCCTCCACCATTCTCCTTTCACTGTCAGTAGCAAAAACGTGAAAACTTAAAAATAAAGAAAGAACGGAGGTGCAATTGTTGTTTGTTTGGTTTACGTTCAAATGTCTAATGTGTGAATTGCATCATAGAAACGTTCTCAAATGTATTATTTCGTTCGTTAGATGCTGGAATATGCTTTATTAGGATCAATAAAGCTTTACTTTTGACTAATACTTGCCTCACAAAAAGGCATTTACTTCCTGCTTTGACAAAATTTAGCTGAGCAAATTTATAATGAATTTCGGAATCTTGCGTCCTCGATGGTGGATGATGTTAATGTGGGAATTAAAAGTTATTTTTTCAATTGAATATTGCATTATATAGTATTTACCAAATGGAGGAGATAATCGAAATTTTAAAAAAATAATCCCTTATTACAAAATTGATAAAATGATGAGATTATAACGACAATATTAAAAACCTTACCTAATAATATACTAAAATAGTAATATTAAGCATAAAGATATCGTACTACAAATTATCACAGTTTATATTACTCTGAACGCCACAACGTTGATGCATTTATAGAATTGGTATAATCTGGAATAACCTTACCAAAAGCAACTAAATCTTGTGTATTTACTTTGAACTAACAGATTTTATGCCTAAAAAGAAAGGATGTGCGTAGTATATCCAAGAAATTAATCCGAATCACGACCCATTCATTCATTAAAATTTACTCATTCACCACAAGAACTTATCCATCAACACTCAATCCTAAATACACCAAAATGCCACATATTTACATGGGACCTACAAAACACCCCATGACATAAAAATTCTGAAGTCCATAAAATCCAAAAATATATAAAAATTTCATAATACATGAAATGATGATGTGGGATGAACCCAAAAACAAACTAAAAATGTAACACAAATAAAACTAAAAAGAAAACAAATGTTAGTAGGACCCACCAATCTCCCAAAATAATAAGAGTGGCTGCTGTACTCTGCCGATAGACAGAATCAAGAAACACACTCACTAATGAAATGGAAAAGGGAAAAAAATTACGGAATGGGAAAAACAAAGGCTGGCCCAGCCGAGATTAAAACATGGGACAAAAACAAACTGGGGAAGTTGGGAATCTCAACATGGATCATAATAGAAGACAATGCCGGGAATAGGCAGGGAACAACACATTAACTAGGAAACAAAATCGTGCCTAACTTAACCGGGGGGTCCACAGGAAGCCGCCATGTTACATCAAGGAGGCTTAAAAGAGAAAATCAAGGCTAACCCTGTCCTCACAAACCAAGCTCGTCACAGTCACCCACCTTTCGCTGAAATCTGTCGGGATCAAACGCTTTTCGATCAGATCTGATTTTCACCTTAAGCTGATGCTTAAAGAAAAGAACCAGATCATGATACGAATAATGTTCATCCCACAAGATTCCCTCCTTTTGCGACGTCCACACTACCATTCTTGCTACGGTTAGCAACGTGAAAAACATCATTCGTTTTACCCCGGAGGGCGACACATTGTCGCACGCGTACGCGAGATCAAAGGACACGAGCTGATCGGGAGCGATACGAGCCGTCAACTCGTTGACATAATCCCAGAAAGGGCGCACATGAGAATAATGGTAGAAGGCGTGAAAAGCCGTTTCCTTTAAGCCAAGGTCACACCTATGACAATCTGGTAAATCTGCCTCGCCACATCTGAAGGTTACGTCATTGAGAGGTAGCACATTCCTAATCAATCGCCGGCTAAGCGAAAACTCAGGGTTGCTGAGAAGACCAAAAGAGCGCAACTCTGATGCCGACAAGCCGAGCCGGTCACACAGAGGACCCTTCATGATCCCCTCCACTAATTCATGGTACAATAGTCCCCGACTCTGAGAAAGGTCAGGAATGAACGAGGAATGACCTACAAGGCCGACAGACACTCGCTGAGGAAACTCGACAACCTTCCACTACCGCGTTGGCGCTTACCCCTAGAAATGGGAGGAGTGATAGTAAGGCTAGGGAAGGCGTCCCTAACACTCCACGCCCAAATCGAAGCCCTCCGTCAAAATGCGGCGTAGGAAAGCCAACCTAGCGGCATGGCGATCACTCGCCAGATCTGGAAATCCCAGCCTCCTATGACATGGGCGCTGGTAACTGGCTTCTTTACAGACCCAATGTTTGAGACCACACCACAAAAGGTTTGTCAACAAACGATCGATCGCCTCCATATGAGCCCTGTAAAGAGAAAGTATAGCCAAGCGTTAAAGGATGAGGGGCAAGACGTAAGTGGCACACGCCTCAGCTCTACCCTTTAAGGACAACCTCATTCGATGACAATTCCGGACCGACACTCCGACCTTTGCCTGTACTTCTGACCAATTCTTCTTCAGCTGAAGTCCGGGCCCGAACCACACTCCAAGAATGCGGACGGGTCCATCAATCCAGCCAAAGGGCCCTGGAAGCGCGACCCCCTTCCAGGCACCTAACTGCAAGCCGGAAGACTTGTTGCGGTTAATCTGTCACCTCCTCGTACCGTTCAAGCGCCTTCTGTACCACCTTAATATAGCTGCGGTACGACACAAAGATGGACACGTCATCGGCGTACGCAGAAACCCTACCTCGAGCTCTACCAGGGAAAACGGCGGATTTTGCGTAGGGCCGGACGGCACGCCCTGTCCCTCAGTCGGCGAAGGAGAGGCTCCAACGCCAAATCGTACAGTAAGGGCGACAGTGGACACCCCTGTCGGACCGACCGAGTCAGCACAAAAGCGCTCGATCACCTTCCGTTCACCTGTACCACAGCACCCGACTTCTGCAAGTGTCTCCCGTATCGCTCCGATACGAGAGGCACTTGCAGAAGTCGGGTGCGAATCCAGAGCCTGCAGGACAGCAGCCAGGTACTAATGGTCCACTCTATCAAATGCATTGGACTGATCTAAATTGATCAGCGGGGTCGCTTGTCGTCTTCTACACCCTCCATGATCGTGCGGATCAGATGCAGGTTGCTTTGAATTGTTCGTTTCCTCACAGCACAAGTCTGCTCGGGTCCTAACAAGCTCGCGACAACTGACTACAAACGCTTCGTCAGGATCTTGGTCAAAATCTTTAACTCTGTGTTTCGAAGAGTTATGGGCCTGTAATCAACTAAATCCCTCCCAACACCCGTGACATTTTTCAACAGAGTGATCACACCCCTGGGTGGACCCCCTGCCGGAACCAGCTGTTGATCACCACTGTCAAAATAGGGACAAAGATGTGCGACAGTCTCAAGTACATATGGCAGACCATCAAGTCCCGGAGACTTGACACTGTAGACCCTCTTCAATAGCAAGCGAACTTTGCCTTCCGTAATCTCACCCTCGCACCTAGCCGCTTCAGTCGACGAAAGAAAAGGAAAGTCGGCCAAATAGCTGCGAAACTCACCGCCACTGGGACCAGGCTCCTTGGCAAAACGGCCATCGAAATGTCGCCGAAACGCCTCGCACATATTCTTGGTCGACCGTAGAAAACGCCCCTCCGGCGTAATGACTTCACGAATGTGACGATCGGAACCTCGACGGATCTCTTCTTTGTGCAGTTCTGGCCCATGTTCACAACCTCGTTAGACATCTTGTTTAACCTATGTCTAAATAACACTTGCTAGCCTCACGCTTCATGGCATGCCTAGCTACAGCTATCTCTAGGGACCCCCCCACCAACCACCACCCGGGACAGACTATCCTCTAGAGCCTTCATCTTTTTAGCCTTATCTAGGGCGAGTCGTTGGCTATATTCGGTGGTGAAAGACATAATCCTATCCTTAAGCCTCTCCTATCTCCTATTCCCAATAACCTCCCCCACTAGTTTCCGCTGCACTAATCTAATTAACTGTTGTTGGAAGTCTCGCTTGTCCAGTAAGGACAGATTGAACTTCCAGTGTCCAGCCATTCTAGGCCTAGCACCTAACACCATCCGGGCACAGACGAGTCTATGATTCGAATGGAACGTGGGACAATCAGTAAATCTAAGTCGTAAATCTTCTCATTAACATTCAGTAAATCTTGTCATTAACATTCTGTCCAGGTAGCTGGTAACCTGGAGAGACGACCAATTACGGGCCCACGTCCATATCTCCTGACCCGGATGATCGACCCGGTATCTATAGACGAGCCCAAACTCGCCAATCAAATCAACCAAGCTACGATCGTCCGATGCCTTTCCACTAGCTCCCCGCCCCCTGTCTATCTTAGGGTCCAGGACGCCATTTAGTCCCCCATTAAGACTAAGTGCGGCGAATCCACCAGGAACGGCCCCAACTGACGGAAAAATCGACACGCTCCTCCTGATCGTTAGGCGCATAAACCGCAACGACCTGAAACGAACCACTGCTCACGGCAATATCGGCCACGATCAACCGCCCCTCCCCACTCTCATATGGACAAGGTCAAACCTCGCCCCCAGGGAACGTTTGACTAACAAGGAAACACCTCTGGCCTGTAGGTCCCCGTATGCTCAATAGTCATCAAAGTCAGTAGGCTGCACACGAGTATCGACTTCGCAGACAAAGTTTGTTTCCTGGACCGCGGCTATATCTACGCCAAAGAACCCAAGATCACGAAGCAAGCGGACAGCCTTACTCCGATCTCTCAGGCCCCTCACATTCAAGCTAGCTAGCTTGATAGATATCTTTTAAGCCTGAATCCCTTAACCGCAAACTAAACGGAAATCTGCGGGTATCAGGACCTCAACGGATTGTCCCAGGTTTCCTGTACCCAACTCTGTCGGTAATCCGACCTTCTGGGACAATGCCGCCGACGTCCACAGAGTAGGTTAATTTAACTGCCCTATATACAGAGGGGTGGAGCAATACGGGGACCCTCTCTGCACAGAATTTAGCAAGTTTTTTGAGGCCAGGTGTACCTAACTTGAAAACCCTAATATCCGGGAATACATTCGTACAGGTGGTACCAAACTTTCAAGTACTCCACTCGTGTCCCTGATGAAATTTATGACACCAGGGGCCTGATAGAAATTACGGGAATCCTCTACAAATTTGCCATCTACGGAAGTCAGTTTAAAAAGATGACCTAGTCGGGCTTTTCTATGTGCAGACAAGCCGTTTTCTACTTCCTTCCTATCAACCTTGCAAATGTCATCAGGGCCAGGGAAATATTTTTCTTTTTTTTTTCTTTGTCCGAATGGGGCGGGGAAGAGGTGGATGGGTGAGGAGGAGTAGATATAGAACTGAGGGAGGAAGTGGAAGGAGAGGAGGACGGAGTACGGGAAGGGAAGGGTGGGAGGCTCCTTATTTTTGCAACTGTAGCTGCTTCTTTAGGGAGTGCAGTGGCGGATAGGGACCTGGTTTTGTCCATGTGCCCATCCGCCCTACTTCGCTCGACCTGTTGTTGGCTTAGCACGACATCCTCTTCGTCCTCCCTATTCTTCTTTAATGAGGAGGCATGAGGTGGAGGCATTTGCTCCACCTCCATCTTTGCGTCAGGTTGCTGCTGCTGCTTGTCCTTTTCCTGTTGTTGTTGGTGTTGCAGTTTTGGGGGCTGCTTTGCTGTTTCTTATGCATTTTGTGCCTCCCCCTGCTTTTGAAGCTGCTTTCTAGGATTTGTCTGCTCCCGCACCTCCTTTAGCAGCTTTTGGGGCTATCGCTGTTTCTTTGGGGACAGTAAATCCTGTTTTTGAGGCGAGGGTGTACTTGCATTCCTACGTCCCTTCACCTTCTTCCAATCACCATTGGGGACCTTCTCCTTTGCTGCTACTTCTGGTACTGCCATTGTTGTTTCTTTTGCTGCTGGAGTTGTTGCCAATGTCGCTGAGTGGGTTGGAGGCTGAGCATTCTTGGCGGAACATACCTTGGCCATATGTCCCAAAGTCTCACACGACCAGCAATATGGTCTGCGTCCCTCCACCACTACCAACATCCGTCTGTCACGACACATTAGGACATTAGGTATTTCACTGAAAGCTTGTCTATTTAATGTTACATGCAACATCATGTCTCCTGTTGCAATGCCTGACTTACGGATAATAGAACACACTTCTTCTATCGGTCCATATTTGGAAAAGAAGGTTCCCATCCGATGTTCAATTTTTCCCACGGGCACTCCGTCCACACTAATTTTGGTCCGTTTAGTGCCCATGTATTCAATTTGGAGCCTTAACGTCGGTGTTGTCAGGGTATTCCCAGCAAGCTGTTTTGCTTCCTGTTCACTTGCTGGCAAGATATCCCACATAGCATGAGATTTTCTCGCTAAAATCTTATATAATATTGAGGCTTTTTATGGCTTCTTCCATTGTTTCCCTGCTGACCCCAATCAATTTCCGACGTCGGAGGTCAGCAGGGAAATTATCCTTACATTGACTCCGTCCAGATCCTCCGGAATCGTCAGAAATTCATTACCCTGGACGTATTTCTCATATTTGAGTCGCAGCTCGTCATAATAACTCGAGTCCTTTTTTTTTTTGGCCTGTTTTCCGACCAGGCCATTTTTTCCCCGGGGACTTACTTTGTATTGGCACCGTCAATACATCCAAATTATCCGCCATGGTGGAAATTAACCACCACAACTTAAAAAATATTGCTTCGCCTTAAATGGTTTGTTCTTAAAAACGAAAGAAAAAGTCTACGAAAAAAACAAATAAAAACTAGAACGTAGAAAATAAAAGTCAATAAGCACAAAATGAACAACAATTAATATAATACGAAAAATAAACTGAAATAAAAACGAGAACAACAAAAAAAGTTAAAGAACGAAAAAGTAAACAAATGAAAACAAGTACCGCAGAAATACAAAGGAAAACTAAGAAATTGAAACTTTCAATAACATAAAAGTAATAGACTTAACAGTTTGTAGCCAGGTAAACTTGGGGTGAAGCAAAAAAGTAACACGACACACTCGATGGAAAATGAGTCGATGCTGATATTTGTGGCACAACTTGGATTGTTTATAAGGTGCTCAGCAATGGCGGAGCTCTATGTGTTTCTGATCTTGTCACCAGATTGGAACGTACCATTCCTACTTCTTCCAGGTACATGCGTTTAAACGTAAGGTAGTTCTACCTATGTATTTTGGATGTAGTCGGCTCCGCAACTACATCCAAAATGATATATTACATTATTAATGTGGTGAGGTGGCAGAACGTCCTTCTGAGATGACACCCAAGGAGATCTGGTAGAAAAAACAGCACGCACATTGGCGGAAAAATAGCAATTGTTAACCCTTGAGTTGATTTGTTTGGAAACCAGGACAAACGCAAATACATAGGGCATTTAGAAACCATACTCGGTGTAGGTTTAGAGAAATTTAAGATTTTCTTTTCCATGACCGACTTAATATCTAAAGCTAGAAACTTAGTAATTGCTTTTAGCTCTTCATCTGTGTAAGGGTACTAATAAGTTTTTCTTTGCGTTTTGGGGGCAAAACGCATCCCATCAAATGTATAGTCCGGTAAGTTTGGTTTACGATAGATTGATGTAATGTAACCGGATGGTGTTTTAGTTAATAAACATCCAAAAATGATATAGTGGAATTAGTTTCAATTTCCATAGTGTACCTTAATGTCGGATGCAAGAAGCGAAAAGAAAATTTGCCTCCGTTATATTTTCAAACAGGCAAAATGTGTCATCAGCATTGCAATGGTACATTAGTGGTTTGGCAGTTTCAGAAAATAAACGATTTTCATAGAAAACAACAAAAATATTCGCCAATGTAGGCGCCAGGACTGAACCCATAGAAACCATGTCGATCTGTCTGTACATTGTGTTATTAAAACTGAATTCAACAGACATATATTTATTTTTATTTTATTTTTTTTATTTTATGGATTCGGGATTTTCTGAAACCACACGAACAAGTGGTCCGCTAACAAATACAAGCGTGATTTAATATTTGTTTTAATATTGCTATTAACTCGTTTACAATCCGGGTAAGGGTTTTCTTTAAATTAAAAAGAAAAAGTTCAGAACTTTCCATGTTTTCCTATGTAACACTTCAGCGAATATACTTATTACCTTTAAATTAATTTGGATGTTACATTTCCGTTTGCTTAGACATATTAAGTTTAACACGGTCTTAAGTTAAAACTTTATATACTCCCAATTTTATACTTTTCAACTAACAGTCACATTGCTTAAGATTTATCTCATTATCTTATATGTAATCACATAAGATGAACACCCTCAGCCGTAGAAAAGGTACTTCATCTAAGAGAAGCCAAACTGATATAAACCAAATGACTCATTCTATCTAGTAGAAGAAAATTGATGTAAACCCAAACATTTTGACTCCACGAGAATGCCTAATAATCTAACAGAATACCGTATCATCCGTCTCGTGGGTTACCAAGAGACGCGTCCCTTGGTGACACCTGCCTGAGGTCGAAAAATCTGCTACTGGTCAGGAAAGATGTTACCAGCCATCTAACTTATCAGTAACTAAAATATCGACTAAAAAAAACACAAAACAATGCTTCAAATAGAAAATAGGAAAAAAAAAATGAATATCCAGTCAGGATCAGAAGATTTCAGGTGCAAAAATGAAGAACCGTATGCAAGTAATGCGTCGACTTGGTAGTGACTGCATTGCACATTTGGAATGTAATTTGCACTTGAGACAAGGAAAAAAGACAATACGCATTTTATCAGGTATTGTAATAGAAAATATCGTAAGTCTTTCAGAAAAACTGGTGGTTACTGTCATTGTTGTTGGTGGATGAAAGATCCGAGTTCTATGTCGAAACTCAAAAAGAGTGTCCTTTCAGAAAAAAGCGAAATTCTACACAGTATTATTTAAAATTTGTATATTGGAAAGAAACGGAAAATTGTGAATTATGGGAATTTTAAGTCTTTTTGAACATCACTGCTGCTTTAATGGTAAGAAGATGTCAGCCTTTGAAAGACAAGCCTCAAGCAGCAATGAGAAACAATTGTGTTTTTTTTTCTTATTTAAACAGTTATTGCATTCTTAAGACATGATTTAACTATTCCATAATCATTTGATCACATGGCCTAGCCCAGATAATGTAGTAAAAACGATTGATTTCAACTCGAATACTGGGCGTCGGTAGTTGGTGACATATTAGAGTATATTTTTAGCGTAGATTCAACAGTTTTCTCTTTCTTTTTTGGCTTCTACTTGTCCTTGTATATTTTAAACCTGAATTCAACAGTTTTTTTGTTTTTTTCTTCTACATTTCTTTGTATATTTTTAGTTTGAATTCAACAGTTTTCACTTTTGTTTTTTGCTTCTACATTTTCTTATATATTTTTAGTCTGAATTCAACAGTTTTAGCTTTCGTTTTCGGATTTTACTTTTTCTTGTATATTTTAGCCTAAATTCAACAGTTTTCTCTTTCGTGTGTGGCTTCTACTTTTTCTTGTATATTTTTAGCCTGGATACAACAGTTTTAACGTTCGTTTTTTGTTGTTTTTTTTGCTCCTATTTTTCCTTGTATATTTTTAGCTTGAATTCAGCTTTCTCTTTGTTTGTGGCATCTACTCTTTTGTATATTTTTAGGTTGATTTCAACAGTTTTCTCTTTCGTTTTTGCTTCCACTTTTTCTTGTAGATTTTTTAGCCTGAATTCAACAGTTTTCACTTTCGTTTGTGGCTTCTACTTTTTTGGTGTATATTTTTAGCAATATCGTGTGTCATCATTGTATTTCTATATTTTACAGTGTGTATTTATTTTTAATTTTAAATTTCTCATCTGTAATTCCTCGCAAACCAATATTCTGTGATAGTTATTCTTTGTGGGCTTCGCTCTCGTGATGACATCCGAGCAGGTGCAGAAAATTGCGCAAAATCTTACAAGTCTTTCATCACAGAATCAGTTCAAGTATCAGTTCATATTGTTTTTAAAACAAATATCAATTCAATGTACATGTATTTGAATCTGAGAGTGCATATTTTACATATTAGGTTCATGCAAAAATCTACAGCAAAACTAGGAAAATCTTAGTAGTAGCTTTTGCTTAGTCGATTGCGCTATTAAGATTAAGAAAATTAGTTCCAAATTAATTTACGAAAAGGAATATTGGTTAATGTTTAAATCCTTTTTGTTGATTGAATGCTGTGGAGTAAAAAAAGACACCTCTGGTAACAGAAATGAATCAGGACCAGTCCGTCGCAGCCAAACAGTTCGCTGCCAGGCTCGCGACTGACTTGTCGAACTCTGTCTACAGAGAGGAACCCAGACGGGGCTATACCTACGGGCAGAGTCTCGTTTGAGGCAGTAGACAAACCCGACCCCGTGTATGTGGGTTCTACGGGGAATTTTTTCTCGGATTCGTCCCACATAAAATCGGCTTCGTGGCACATCCTGCCTTGAGAGAAGGTTAGTAAATACCAGTTTTTTGGAGTCAGTCGGCAGAATTCTAATGACGTCACATCGAGTAGCCTAGGCGAGACATAATATTACAAGCGCTAGGAGTGAAGCTATAACAGTGGCGACGAGTGATCGAAACTCATGCGGAATAGAAAAAAAAGTAATTTTACTTCGACACACATGATAACAGAGACGACGAGAAATTTGAACGACGTTGTTTTTTTCTTTGGTATATGTAAAAAAGAAACAAAAAAGAGGAAGATGGGAAAAATACAAAACAACAGATATTCTTTAAATATTGAAAAATGATTGGGCCTTGTGGTAAAAAATACAGCAGCAACAACAGTTGCTATTGGAACTCCAAACACAACAACAAAATTTAATTGAAATAATACAAAAGAAAATGTTCCTTCACTCCCGATGCGGTGTCAAATGCGATAACTGAATTCACATACAATTCAGATGATGGAATTACTTTTTCTGCTTATTTTATAAGATACGAACAAATTTTCAAAGAACAAAGTCACTGTTAAGATGAGAAAATAAAAACAAGACTTTTGTTGAGAAAGTTAGGCACTGGTAGAACATAAAAAATACTGTAATTTTGTACTACCAAAAAAAAAATAAAACAAGAGAAATTTGCTTTGGAGAAATAAAGACGTAAATATTCTGACTGAAATTTTTATCGAGAAAACTTCGTTATTCAATACTCGTTGAATGTGTATGAATCTGAAGAAAAAAAGAAACGAAAATTTTGTCACATATGCTGAGATAGTTAACAAGGAGTGTGAAAGATTCCATTTAAATGAATTTACTCCGGATATGTTTAAAGGATTAATTTTCATGCAACGGTTAACGTCGAAAAATAGACGCAGAGATACGTGCTAGATTTCTGAAGAAACTTGAAAAGAATCAAAACCTAACATTACAAGAAATTTCCGATGAATATCAGAGAATCCAAAATTTGAGACGCGATACGGAAGTAACTGAAAAAAAAAAAAAAAAAAAAATGTGTATATATACAAGCTAAAGAAAAATGTGGAAAACGAAAAATTAATCCATGTTTCAGATGTGGAAGGTTACATCTCGAGACGATTGTCTCTTTAAGAATTCAAAGTGCTACAAGTGTGGAAAAGTAGGACATAAAAAGTCACACTGTAAAACTAAAGCAAGGAAAATTTCTCACAGAAAAAATATCGTACACAGCATTGTGATGGAAAATAATTACAGAAAAGCAAAGGAAATTTGTGTATGTGAAAATTAATAATGTGGATGTAAAAATGCAACTAGACACTGGTAGTTATCTTACAATAATTAACGAAGTCATGTGGAATGTAAACGGACAACCTATGTTAAAAAGAACTTTGAAAATTGCACGTGGCGTGTCAGGTAGGAAATTATTTATATTGGTGAAATGACTTGTAACGTTTCATTTTGTAACAAGCGTGTAAAAGCTAAGGCTTATGTGTTAAAAAATTCTACAGACCTATTCGATACTGACTGGACAGAATTATTTGAGTTGTGGGAATTACCTTTAAATATTTATTGCAAAAATGTAAGTGGACAAGTGACCAGTTTAAAGAAAACAACAGTGAATATTTAATGGAAGAATTGAAAAATGTTTTCCAGATTTTCGATCGGATGACTTGGGTCGGTGTTTCAAAGTCAAAGGGAAATTTCAAGTGATAAAAGGGCCGAAACCAGTGTTTAAACCGAAAAGTAGTGTACTGTTCGCAGCATTAGATCAATTAGAGAATTACAGAGACTTGGAAAATAGACTTAATTGAAAAGATTGACCATTCAATGTGTATGTGTATGTAAAGAAAAAATAAAATAAAATAAAATTCGTGTTTATGCTGATTGTTTAGAATCTTATAACTACTCATAACTAAGTCAAGAAGAATTTTTTGCGAATTTAAGTGGTGGAAAAACTTTTTGGGAGCTAGCTCTCTATGAAGCGTATTTGCAAATACATTTTGAAGAATGTTCAGTGTTAATAACTATAAATACGTACAAAGGATTGTAAAAGTTCAACCGACTTCCTTTTGGAATAAATGTGACTTCAGCAATATTTCAACAATCTATGGATAATATATTTACAGATTGTGATTTAGCAGTTGCTTAGCTGTGTGATATACTAATTAAAATTATATCTATGGAACAAAATATCGGACATCTGAAAAGAGTTTTTGAAAAAATACGAGAATACGGGTTCAAACTGAGTGTGGAAATGTGCGAATTGTTTTGCCTAAAATCAAGTACCTAGAACAAATCATTGACGAAAATGGTCGTCAACAAGATCCGTCAAGTGCATTTAAGAATATGATTCCTCTAAAAAATGTTACTAGGTTACAAACATTTCTGGGATTAGCAAACTATTATCAAATCTATATACCTATTAGGCAAAATTTAGCTCTCCACTGAACAGTTTCCTTAAAAAAGGTGTAAAGTGGAAATACACTGATAATTGTCAGAAGGCGTTTGAAGAATCTAGAAAATACTAACGTTAAAGTTATCATTAGCGAACTACGATTCAAAAGCAGAAACTATATTGGCTTCAGATTCTAGTGACTATGGTATAGGGGCGGTCATTCTACAAAAATATGATCACGTAGCATGAAAGCCGTCGCATATGCTTCACGTTCGCTACCATCGACAGGAAAAGACTACAGCCAGATCGAAAAAAAGGCGCCAGCATTAATATTTGCAGTGAAAAAAATTCACAAATTTATATACGGAAGGAGTTTTCGTTTACAGACGGACCACTGACCCGTATTATCAATTTATGGTTCGAAAAAAATCTTACGCATACAGCGAATAGATTACAACGCTGGGGTACAATCTTATTAAATTACGATTTCAGGATGGAATACCAACCGTCCAAAAGTTAGGACATGCTGATGGTTTCTCAAGACTGATACCAAAAATACTGAACCGTTTGAGGACACTGTTATTCCGCATTGAAAGTGAAATAGAAATTAAACATATATTATGCCTTATAGTACGAGAACTACCAGTTACCCTGGAAGAAATAAAAGTAAAAGTAGAAGACATGTTTATTGCGAAAATAAGAAAAATGACTAAATCAACGCAATCCAGACTAGAACGCTTACTCACTATGTGACGGAGTACTGATATGTGACAGACCACAAAGATTAGTAATACCTGTCGTATTACAAAAGCGGATATTAAATGAATTTCATAGTGGACATCCAGAAATGTCCTTAGGAGAAGCTATATATACTGAACAAAAATGGATCAAGACATTGGAAAATTAATAAAATCTGCAGATGTTATTGTCTGGCAGCAAAATCATCTACCACGAAATTACAACTCTGCTCAAAGTCAGATACTCTGTTCACACAGATTTTGCAGGTCCAATAAACGGATCCCATTATCTTGTGATAGTGAACAGATTTACTAAGTGGCCTGAAATTTATAATTTTTTCCACTTTTACAGTGAATTTTACACGAATAGTTTGCAAGATATGGTATTCCGAATGTCATAGATCCCTGCTTACGAATTTAAAGAATTTTGTAAAATGTTCTCGATTGAACATATTACTAAACCGAAGTATCATCCAAGGTCAAAGGGAAAAGCTGAACGGGTTGTGGGTACTTTTAAGAGAGTTTTGAAAAAAGCAAGTAATGAAAAAGTGAGCGAAGAAGCACTAGAGAAGTTCTTGACCGAATACCGGATAACGGTGAATCCCAATACACCGACAGGCATGTCACCGGCAGAATTGATGTTCACAAGAAAAATTAAATTGGTGTTCGACAGGTTGTTAGCAGGTCAAAAAAGAATGTTAGCTAACTGGGTATGTGTGCACACAGTTATTTTCGTAAAGGTATGCAGAGTTAAATAACTTTTCATATATGTCACTATGCATGCACAAACACACATACAGAGAGAGAGAGAGAGAGAGAGAGAGAGGGGGAGACTTGTAATATTTTTGTTTTAGAAATCTTGGAAATAGCTAAAAGAAAACAAAACAACGATTTCATATGTTGAATTACATGTAAAAAGACTACTTAAACTCATCTGTGACGTCATCTATTACATTTGTTCAGTAAAGTTTGATAAATGAATCGTTGATGGTAATAGCCAGTGGAATACAGGTGATACGGTTCAACTAATCAAATACTTTTGTTGTCGCATGAATCGGATAGAAAACACATCTATTGGAAACAAGTGGTATCGAAAAGTCTTCATTTGAATCCTTCACATATATAATAATCTAGTAAGAAAAAGAACTAAAAGACACGTATATAACAAAGAACAAATATTGTCACACGCATGCATAAAGATGTCTGTAAATGCTAATATTTCTCTTGTATTTATTACTTTAATATCATAATATAGGTAATATAAATAATAAAAATGTAAAATATTGTTTCAGATAGAAATAATGTACTCTTCAAAATGTTAAGAATAAATGAAGAAATGTTTAGGCGATTCTCAAGTGATGTAACGGTGTGTAATTAATATACAATATGGATATAATTTTGCATTTGATTCAAAATATGAATAATAGATGTAACTAGTATATCTTGTCGTCTGCTGTAGAGTGAATATTTTATAAATGAACGCTAAATTCCTTAAAACAGAAGCCACTATTTGAGAACAAAAAAACCTGAAATGGGCAATGAAAGATAGTAGCAGAAAATCCTTCCCATTACTAATCAGATAGCGGTCAGATTTGGTAACCGGGTGTGCCTCAGTTCCATGTGAGGACAACATTGACTCAGCATAATTCCGGGAAGATGAACGCTAAAAAAAAACAAAAAAAACTGGAAGAATGCTAAGACGCAGGATGGCAAGATAAACGTTTCCCTGTTGGGTTTGCCAACAAAGAATATATAAGTGTGCGTTTGTGGCTATGTATATTAGAATAAAGCAGAGCAAAATAATCGCCAACTTAAGCTATATACAAGTGTCATTGGATTTGAAGTAAAAGAAACGATCAAATTTGGTTGGATAACTGATCACAGGAAAAATGAGAAGTAGTTGATAAGCAGTAAATAAGGCTGTGGGGCCTCGCATCGGTAAAAGGGAATGGCGCTCAGTAGGTTCGAAAACGGAATACATTCTCTTCCGGTGGTCACGATAACCTCTCCTGGAATCCAGTACACAAGTTGTTCTTAACGTTCCATAAAAAAGAACTTTGTTAGAAAATCTTCTAAGTGCCCTATTAATCTAGCCTTGTGCCTGACTAATTAAAGCGATTTAAATTTATACTATGAAGGACAGTTCTCGAATGAAAATTTACACTTTAGCTTCGCTATCGTTTGTTACTGAAATTCATCTCCTTTGATTCATCGTT
The DNA here is from genome assembly GCA_903632075.3 of Acanthosepion pharaonis. Lineage (NCBI taxonomy): Eukaryota > Metazoa > Mollusca > Cephalopoda > Sepiida > Sepiidae > Acanthosepion > Acanthosepion pharaonis. The sequence continues at coordinate 740,708 of CAHIKZ030002010.1, read as the reverse complement.
ATATTTGTGTGCCAGAATTAGATCCGGGTGCCAAAGTCTCCCAAAACATTATGTCCATTGAGTTTCTTTTAATTTGGTTATATACCTGACAAGCTGATTGCATATCGATGAAGATTACTTTGTGTCTGAGGGAGTAGTATATTCTCTATCGGTACAAATGCTTGGAATTCGAACACTCTTAAAAAGATATCGAAGATTTTTTTTTTAGGTAGAACCCATTCTACATAAAAGCAATCATTTCTACTTACCGTTAACTTCACTATATGTACACAAATTTTCATTGAATATTGTAAATAATTACTATATCTCTCTCTTTCTAATATATATATATATATATATATATATATATATATATATATATATATATATTAAGAAATGGACAAGGTCCGACAATTTATTTATTAAAGACATATTTTTTTATGTTTAACGTTGTTATTTTATAGATACAAGTATTTAAGCAAATGCTCTGTTTATGATAAACAGTATTAAATAACATTTACCGGCCTGAATGTCAAGAAATTTTCATAAAAAATCCTGTCAAAGAACGAAAATTTTCTATGAAAATTTCTCGGACATTCAGGCCGGTAAATGTTATTTAATACTGTTTATCATAAACAACATTTAAAATAAAAAATATGTCTTTTAACATATATATATATATATATATATATATATATATATATGCTAGAAAAAAACGTTTGTTTGGTATATTAAACAATAAAAGATACCTTTTCGACATAAAACTTTTTGAATGACATATTTTTGTTTTGTTCTAAATTTTTATATACATAGGCGTTTTATCATTCTGAGCAAAGAAATATTTTATATACATTTTTTACATGTTTTCATGAAATTGTTTTCATGAAGAGAATTCTTTAAAAAAAATAAAAACGCTAGAAATGGCACTTCAAATGTTCTATATTCGATATGTTGGATGAGTGAAATTTTCCCAAACAAGTCATGACAGTTTTTTTGCTTGAAAAGCACATGTACCTTAATGATATCCTAATAGAATATTACGCTTTCATTCTAACATAATTCTGAATGGTCACACTTCAGCGATTGTTTTCTGGTATGGTTGGGATTAATATCTATTCATATCTCTGCAGTGGAAAAGTCCTAATATCATTTTATATACGACGTTATATTTTATGCATTTTTATCTTTTTTTTTAAATAAACGTCCTAACAGAAATGTCCTTCTAATCTCATATATTCAGCTATATTTTTTTTTTTTTGAATGCATTTTTACCTTAAATTAAAATTCATAATACGGTTAATATGTTGCTTATTTTTTCAGTTCTCAGTATTAAAATAAGTCAAATAAGAATATGTCATTTTTAGAGCTTGAATTTTCTGTTGAGTTCTCAAATATATAAATATGAATATTTTTTCTTTGTCCTGGACTGAATAGTCTTTCCAATTCCATTTTACTTGTTCTCGAACCTTTGTTCCAAAACATTTTCTACGGAGTTCCACAGTAACTAATTTTATCAATTTTCTTAACACATTAATTCAAATGACAAAGGTGACAGTTAAATGTGACAATCATTCACCATTCAGACCTTCAATGACAACAGCCAGTAAATGCCTGTCGTACGAAGGCAAAAAGCTGATAATAGTTAATGCCATAAAAAGGAAACTAAAAAATGGTGTAGAATTAAAGCAGATATAAATAGTAATGGTAATATTAACTGTTTCTTTATAAGGAAACATTTAACATTCATAAACCGTACAGCTTGTACTACTGTCATTTGAAATTTATAAAATCTTTTCTTTTTTAAACAATGTGTCAAGAACGTAGATTTTTCAAATCTAGTATTTGTTATCGATCTTTACAGTATTGATGGGGGTTTCCTTCCTAAACTTTTTTTTTTTGAAGTATGTGGAATATCAACACCTTAAGAGAAACAAGAACCAACATAATCGACCGGATATATATAAAAAAATGTAAAGAAAAATTTCAGCACGAGTGAAACCACATGTGTGTGTTTTTGTATGAGTGTTAAAGTGTATGTCGTTCTTTGTGCGTGATTGCATGAGTTTATGTGGTAGGCAGTTTTTGCGCGGAAGTGTTTTCTGTAGGTGGGTACGTTATGTGTTTCTAGTGGAACTGGAATAGCTATAAGATGTAATTGAATGGTTAAATAATATTAGCAATAGAAGTGTTTAAATGCAAAATACAGTTCATCTGAAGTTATTATGCAAATTACATAGACTTCAATAACTCGAATTCGTTTTATTTTGTTTTGTCATTTTAAACAATTAATTCAAAACAAAGCTTGCGTTAAATTTTTTGCTAGTTTCAACATGTTTTATTAAAGTTATTGGATTTATTATAACAACTGAAGTCGGAAGATATGCAAAATCAGAAAATTACTTTTTACTTTACTAACACGGTAATAAAATCATCAACAATTAATCAAAACCTATAATAGAGTAAATAACAAACATATACGCTAAGTCTTTGAAGTCTTTACATCTGAATATAGTGTCCCTTCCTAATAACAGCCGACAATCTAATGATTTTGTTAATTTGTTTTTTACTTCAGCAGGTTCAATTTCCAACATGGTGGTTTTAATATGTCTGCCTTGCTGCCATTTTTGTTTGCTTCATATAATTTGATCTTCGCAATTCACTATAGATTTTCAATCGGATTCAGAGTGAGACTTGATGGTGGCGATCCAATTATCTTCTCTCTAGTAAAACATTTGTCGTGCATAAATACACACTTTACTTTGAAATTGCGTGGATGGGACGTGTAACATTTAAAGAAAGCCATGTCCATGTAATCGCAATAGTTATCACTTTTTAGTTTAACAACTTCATCGACTTTGAAAGGTCCAATAATAGTTTGGTTGAAAATTCCAGCCCATATCATGAGACCGCCGACTCCTTTCTACCTAATTTTAACCACAGGCATTAGATGAAATCCATTCTTTGGCCCATCAATTAGAGTGTCACCGGAAATTAGTCCAATTACTTTAGAAAAGTCGATTTTTATATATTTATTGAGCCAGTTTTGACGCTTTAAAATATCTACTTTACTGAGAGGAGTGTGCCTCGGATATTTCTTGACAGAACCCGAATTTGTGATGTATACTTCACCATTTGTCCTTCTTGACTCCCTCAATTCCAACCTATTCAAAGATCTGAGGACTGGTCAAAAGTAGTTGTCTTGCTTTAAACTTCAATTAGTTTGCATTCCACGCGAGGAGACAAATTCTTAAAACCTATTCCTTTGTTTCTAGTTCTCACTTTACTTATATCTTCAACAACCCGCTTCATCATTCGAGGATTTCTGCGACGCTAATTTTATATCTGCAATGTGGCCATTCCCTCTCTCAATAACTTTATTTTCTGCTATTAAAAATTTGTTAGATCCTTTCTATTACTCATGTTTCAACATACGGGAAGTGTTTTTATTAGATTTTAGTGGCCTTAAACTGATATTACTTTATTCTACATAAAAACTTCAGACTTCAGTTTTTACAATGAATGCAATAACTTTAATAAAACATATTTAAACTATCTAAAAATTTAACCATAGTTTTGTTCTGACGTCTAAATAATTCGATTAAAATTTAGTAACAATTGGTCAAGCCAATTTTGAGTTATTGAACTTTATATGATTTGCATAACTTCAGACGGGCTGTACACAGATGTTAATTCCGACAATGTCTCATACTTCATCCCTAGTTGAGGGTGTCTGCTTGTGAAGGATTTAAAAATCTAGCCTTTTGAACTTACAGTCTCTACAGAGTGCATCAGTATCGTAGCTTTATACCAGACTAACGTAAGCTATGAAAAAAAGTTTGCTTTAACTGAATGTGTTCATATGCGTTCGTGAAAGAGAGACTAAGTGATCTCTAATCTATTTACTGAATTCGATACTCATTGAGGGACTAACATCTGGAGAATTGTGCTTAACTAAATTAATTTTAGTAAATATATAACGGTCAATGCTGCATATACTTTTACGAAACAACTATTCAAATATTGCACTTTATTGTAGACCAATACCGAATACTGGTTTTCCCTGTTGTACAGACAGAGAGAAAGAGAGAGAGAAAGAATCAATTGTGGTGCATACAAATGCAAACATACGCACAAGAAAAATGTCCATATGTCTGTAAATATGGTATAACAGGAGTCTATTAGGTTTAGCGCTCATAGCGTAATCATTATCAAGAAACTTTCATACATCTATTTCCAGTAAGTTTCTCGAAAGACGGTTTGCTATGATAGAACTTCGTATTTTTAACATATAAAAACAATTTTGATTCAATAGAAAAATCGCTGAACATACATTTAGTGAAGAATATAGGATCACTGGCTTGCAATATGATCATAGTAATCTGACACATAGAGCATCATTTAAATGCATTTAAAAAGACTACCAGAAAGGTCTCATCATTTTAGAGTTGAAATGGCTATATGTAACCATAAGTTCTATGCTAACAGTGTTTTCTATTGCACTTTTTGCTTGCAGAACTTCCGGTGGTAAAAAGCAAAGAAGTACCACTATCTTAGACCTAATCGGGAAATCTTCAACGCAACTCTACAAATTTAAATAAGTTTTTATTATTAAATATTAAATTTCTTTCAAATAGAAAGAAATTAATTACTAAGATTCTTTGAGAAGCAACTACATGCAAAAAATTTTGTTTGTCTTTCTTTACGATACAACCGTCTCAATTGCGTTATTATAGAAAAAACATAATGCGTCTACATGTGAGAATGTGTGTTACGCATTTACGTTGTTTTATGCATGCGTTTAATTTTGCAACAGTCGGCAGCTGATAAGCAGTGAGCTGTTTTAATACTACTGCTTACACTTGCAAACAAATTCAGCCCGTATGTTTTCATGTGTCAATATCGCTAAGCCTTTTTTGTAATATACTCGAATAAATAAGCGAAAATGTAAGTAATTAATTAAGGTTTGAAAAATTCATTTTGTATAACAAACGAGCGACCCCTGATCAAAGTTTAACTAAAAAAAAAAACTAATTTGCGAACTAAAATGATCACTTTTCAAAACCTCGGCTACAGAAAAACAAAAATTAGATTTATTAATCCCATAAGTTTATTGGCTAATAAATATTTCCCGACTTTCATAGCTAACAACAAATATTAATTGTATGTAAATTCAAAAACTGCCGCGCCTATCATATGACGTCGATGACTGGTTAATATGTATGAATATAGAAATTCAAATTTTTGAAGCCAACCCGTGCACAAAAATGAGTTAATTTCTGTGTGAGCCAGTTTTGTAGAACATTGTGTTTTTTGGGTTTTTTTTTTTTAGTGATATCATTAAAATCCATTGGATTTTTTTACCTTTCTTTAAACGGTGTTCCACATATATATAAATAAAGACTTCTTATGTTTTTTATCTCCTGACTGACAATTAGTCAATTGAGAAGATCTGTTTACATAATGGCTTAGAAAACAGTGGTAAACAACGCCCGAATATCGCAAACTCATGTGAATATATGGGACACAATTTCACATTTATTTCATCGTGTTCAATAATTATGATGAAAATGATATCAGAGCAAGAAATACAAATGCAGAAGGAAGTATAGTTATGTTTCATAGACAACACACATTTGATTTAACGTGATTTATTTTGGAAAGATATTAGTATAATCCAGAATATATATTGGAAGCAAGCAGCAGCATTATGAATAGAAAATGAATTGAGTAAATAGACAAAAATAGAAAGAAGTCTAAGACAAGGATGTGTTTTCTCACCGGACTTATTTAAACTTTATAGCGAGGCAATCCCAAGAGAGCTAGAAGCCCTCCCAGGTTTTCTTATTGGTAAGCACATTTTTTTTTTAATTTTTATATATGCAGGTGACATCATGTTGATGGCAGACAAGTAAGAAAACTGAAGAAACTTCTAGCAAAGTTAGTTAAGAAAGTGAGAAGAAAGGATTAAACATCAATTTTAAGAAGACATGGCCGTCAGTAAGAGGAGTAATATAAGATGCAAACTACGAATTAGAGATGTCAAAATGAAGCAAGTACATAAATTTAAATAGCTAGATAATGGAAAACGTGACACAGGAATCCGAAGGCATATTATAATATCGGAAAATGTCTTCCAAAATCTAAGAAAAGTATTAACAAACAGGAAAATTTCGATAGAAACAAAGAAAAGAGTGATGAATTGGTGTGTAATATCGGTCGCCTTATATGTTAATGAATACTGGAAAGTTTCTTCACAGATGAAGAGGAGACTTGAGGCAACATAGATCTGGTTCGAAAGAAAATGCTGAGATGAAGTGTGAGAAACAAAAGGGTTTTTTTTTAAAAAAAATAGAAACAAAAAGGAGACTTAGAATCAAAAAGACACAATTGAAATTTCTAAGACATTATGAGAAAAGGAGTTTGGAGAATTTGACAGGTACAGGTGTTGTTGATGGCAACATCAGCAGAGAGACAGAGCGGGTAAACTTACATAATGAGGCAGTGTGATGGCAAAACAGAATGAGAAGGATATGAAAAAGATAAACATTTCTAAGAGCTATAAAGGATAGAGAACCATGATCACCCTCGTCGATACATGAAAAAAAAAAGATCTATCTATTAGGCATCGATTACTGCAGTCCATACGCTATTATTCGTGTAATAGAAGGTAATTAACGACGTTCTATATTTGGGAATATTTGTAGATACTTAATATAATCTTGGTTTAATATAAGGCATTAAAAGTAGAGCACGTTATGAACCAGTGAGTACAGTCCATAGTGTGTACATTCCATAGTGTGTACAGTAAATAGAAACTTGCCTAAACTGTTTCTTTAGTTTTATCAAGATTTGGAGGGATAGATTATTTTCTGTCTGCGTGTACTACTGTACTAAAAATGACCTTTTATGATAGGGCTGGTTTGTACTATATTTTCCTAAGATCAGCAAAAATTCAATAACAGTTTCTGGTTGTCCTAATACTATTATAGCAAGACTTTCAGGAATCGCATATTCTATAATCGTTTGAAAGAACAACTTGGCTGCATTAGCCACTGATTTTTCACCAAAACACCGTCCTTGAATTGACATTGTATCAGATAAATGTCGGTTTAAAAAAATGTCATATAGGCGCGTGCATTAATTCAGCGATTACAACATGGCTTTATATTCATCCATCACATTAACGTTACAGGTGTTTTGCGACCCTAATTCATGCCTACCAGTCATTTATTACGGCTTAAGGTTCAATTGTTCTCAGAGCCTGACGCAGAAGATCAGATAACGAGGGCAGGTGCACATGAAAAAAAGGGAAGGGAGTAGTCATTATATCTCTTCTACCTTGCCTTAAGCCTTGTATTATAAGACAACAATTACAAGCACGAACGAATGAATAATAATAATAATAATAATAATAATAATAATAATAATAATAATAATAATAATAATAATAATTATTATTAACGACTGTACTTATTGCTTCGACAACAGAGCAGCTTACTAATGCTATGTCATTGGTAGATCTTTTCTATATTGTGTCAATGTTGTTAGATATGAAGTAATATAACACTGAATTTTATCAGAGAAAAGGTTGATTCTGTGAATACTATTTACTTAAATCAACGAAATAAAAAGAAATAGACTTGTATATCGACTTTGTTGACCTAAAGAAATGTTATTTATTAGATTAACCTCAGGTATTATTGTTAAGAATGAATAGTGGAGAGTTATTGCTAGCATTGTCGATGTTATTAAGAACTTCACAGTAGAGATAAAAAAGCAGCTAGTCTTCTAAAATATCTCCCAATTTCCTTGGTATTCCCGTCTGCCTAGGTGTATTGTCTTTTGAATCAGTTCAGACCTTCCTTAAATCTTTTTTCCCTCTCCCTACAATGACCGTAGAGTGGTTTCACCACAAGAAATATTATCAGCCCTTCTCATTTCTGCATTTTTCTTTAGTTCTCGAACAATTTGATGCTTGCACATTTCATGTTTTCATCCAGGAACAGACAACTTCCTGGCATTCCTTTATTTGCAATATTAGGTCTGTTCTCTTGACTTCACTTTCTATATGTTCGATAAATTCCACTTGTTTGTTTAAAGAGTTCCCAGTGAATCACTTCTGCCCAAATGAGATTTGCTAATACTTTAGTTTTACTTACATACCATGCAATGTTAGCAATAAATATTTTCAAATGCTTTTGTTAAGCATGTGTGAATGTTACTTGCATGAAGGCTTTCTCCAGAGAGCCAAATATGAAACGGATTTCTGGAATTTTTTATGGCTAACAACTGTATTCACTTGGAAAATTAACGAGTCAAAATATCTATCTATAAAGACACGTAATACGTAATGATTTTGGGGTTTTCTCCTATATCCTTTCTGTTGCCAGTTTAAGCTATCACAATTTAATGAGGCGCCTTCGTAAGTTGTAATATGTCATTAATGGAACAGGTTTTGTATTTGATGGTGCATATTAGAGTGCATATATGGATGAGTACAGTGTAATCATTTGCTTTTAGCACTAAATTCTACATATTGTCATAAAATTCTACCAAATCATTTGTGAAATTAACAAATTAATTACTACACAATGGCCGTTGCGAAAAAGAATGTCTCATACAAAACAAAAGGTTGTGATTTCCGTTTGGTGAAATTTGTATTTAGTTATGTATTTTATTTATTTTTAAGACACTTTTGTCGCAAGTACTCACAAACTACTTATATCAAAATATATTCCTAAGGATCCAGTTTCTGAAATGAATTGATTAGAATTCTCGGCAGTTTTCACTAAGTTCATTTGCAACTGAAACCAAAGTGCTTCGCTATATTCTCTCATTTTTTGTTATTTTTTTTTTTATTTTGTCTATTGTCTCTAAATGGTCTATAATTGAGCAACCACACATAAGCCATATCTGCACGGGTGACTGATACTCTTCTAGGCTATTTCATAGTCGGTTTTTTTAAATAATTTTGAATAATAATATATATATATATATATATATATATATATATATATATATATATATATATTATATGTGACAATTTGTTTGATCGATAGAAACGTCTGAAATGTTTTTATCTTCTTTTTATAGTCTAAAAAAAACCTAAAATTGACTTTTCAGGTGCTTTCCTAGAAATGGAAGTTGAAGTGGACGCCAAAAGCTCCTTACAATCAACTCAACGCTTGCATGAGTTTATTCATGTACAATTACCTTCCTTTTCGTGTCAAATAACTGCCAACCATATTCTAGGATGGACGCCACGCTGACAAGCGTGACAAGAACTATTGCATTCACCGATGTTACTGTTGCAGGTGGAACGGAACCCTGGTCGAACTTCTGAAACGTCTATTTTCCATTTTCAAATGGATTCGGAATAGGGTTTTCATGTAAGAGCGGAAAAAATATCAATTTTCCGGAGGTCAATTAAGTACCAGAATGGACGATGATCAGCCCCTGAAAATATTTCTGCCAGCGCTAGTAATTATTTTGACATTACGTTCTTTTCTCGACTTTGCCAGGACGCCACCATATTCGCACTTTCCCGTTCTGAAAAATAATGTTCCATAGAACTGGTCAACAGATTGCCAGATTTACCAAAATCAAATGATTACTTTCTTCCGATTTGCTTCGTACACACTATAATATGTCTTTAGATATTACTGCGCTTTCGGATGCTTCTGACTATGGAGCTGTTATGTCTCATTTTCCTAACAACAGTTAAAAGGCTGTTACTTATGCAGTAAGATCATTGACAATCTCTGAACATAACTATGGTCAAATTATAAAGGAAGCCTTGGTAAATGTCTTTGCCGTATAGAAATTTCATAAGATTCTTTATGGACATCATTTCAGCTTGGACACAGGGCATAAACTTTTTTGGATTCAAGGGAGGTATTCCTGTTTATACAGTAATTCGTTTACAATGATAGGCCCCATGCTTTTGGATTTTAGGATTTACAATGAAGTACCACTCAAGAAATTCAGATGTTCATATCGATGACTTATCCAGACTTCTGTATTCGCTCTGCAAACCAGTAGTGGAATCTGATGTTGAAAAATTGCGTGAAACCAGAAATTGTTTCAGTGATTAAAACAACTTTAAGGGAACAAATGGTCCAGGAAGCCAGAGTTTCTGACCCATCGTTGCAGAAAGTGATTCACTACCACCGTCAAATGTAACCAACAATAAATCCCGACAAACAGCTCCACCTTTTTTTCATCGTCGAAGGCTGCATTCTTTTTGTCGAACATGTAACTGTTCCATTGACCTTAAAATATGTGGCGATGTTGATTAGCCAAACATCTACAAACTGATAGAAAACTTTGCTTATAATTGTTCAAAATGCCAGTTAGCAAGTCCCCTCAATTTTTTTTCTCGGATTACCCATGGTCACTTCTTCATACTGATTTTACCGGGCCAACTTTGGACAATTTTTCTTGTGCTTGTAGATGTCTACAGCAAATGACCGGAATTTTCTTCTCATGGATCGTATCAACTCTGAACTATTCTGAAACTGCAGAAAACCTTTAACAGATTTGGAGTACCAGTGACCATAGTCACCGACAATGACACTGCCGTCAATTCAGCATAATTTTTCAAATTTCTGGCAATACAATGCTAATCAACATATACGTACACAACCATTACAAGCACACAAGCAAACGTCCAAGTAGAACGTTTCGATGACAGTTTTAAGAGAGCAGTCTTAAAACCCAAAGAAGGAACTTAAATAGAAATCTTAGAAACACATTCTTAACAAAATACGACCAGAACAGAATAGAGATGTGGACACAAGGACACATTGTGAGTCGTACCGTAAAAATCACCTACAATGTCGAAATGCAAATAAATTACTCTCAAATTCTATCCAGCAGGAGTCAAGTCTACCATTGGACATTCTGATAGAAATATTTGATTTTTCTCAATGGAATTCACAAGCTACATAGAAGAAGGAACCTAGAGCTCAAGGAATGAGTACTAGGAAATCAATTCATATTAGGCATTCAACAAATCAACTCCAAGTGAACCCACGCCAAAACTAAAAGGATACAAATGAAAAGGCAAGGTGTCAGAGTCAACCATAAAATAAAATTATATATATATAATTAAACGGGAAATACATCCCTTAGGGATTTGGGAATTCCCACTATTAGAAAATTCGTTGCCGCTTCACGAAAAACATGAAAACGAAGTCATAAAGACCCTTATTTTCTATAAAAATTGAATGACACAATACATATATATTTTTTTTTTTACATTTTTTATTTAATGGCATCTTGAAACACAAACTTTTTAATTAATTTCCGACGGGGCTTGAAGAAGGAATGGAAAATGTTGCGATTTTGATTAAAAATTAAAAGTTTATTGTACATCAAGACGGCATTAAATAAAATATATAAAAAATAATTTGTCAATCTCTGTCTCTGTCTATCCCACTCTCTCTCATATATATATATATATATATATATATATATATATATATATATATATATATATATATATATATACAGAGAGAGAATGAGAGAGAGAAACAGATAGAGAGATAGAAGTTTTATCTCAAGAAAAAAAACAAAAGAAAATTGTTTAATTTGTGGCGAATATCTGCCGGATCAGCTACAATGATCTGTGTATATATGCAAAATTATCCAATCATTTAGTGCGTACATAAATAGATGCTTTTACGTGTTCCTATTTCTTTACACACACACACATATATATATATATATATATATATATATATATATATATATATATATATATATATATATATATATATATATATAGTTATACTCGTATTCGAGGATACCCCGTATTCGGGTAGCCAATCCCTATTGAAGACGTTTGCTCAGGTGCCCAGAAAGCTCACCTGTGTTTATACTGCAACTATGCTGAGCAGACCTTAGTTAGAGTTTCTAAGAAACATCAGGAAGTGTGGTTCTTGACAAATCGACCATGTTGAGAAATTAACCCGGCTGTCATGGTCAGAATGCGAACATTCTAACTACTCGGCCATATATATATATATATATATATATACAAGAACCTATTTTAAATGATCCGCAATATTCATTAGGAACAAATACTCTGCATGCGGAGAGAAATCAAGCTGACCAAGTACACAGATGAGTAAGAAGAGGAATGCGTTTTCTCACCGATTTTAATCTATAGAAACACAGAGAAATAGAAAACCCACCAGGATTTAATTTTTTTAAAATACACGGATGAGAATATGTAGATGGTAGATTTAGAAAACTTCAAAAATTCTTTAACAACGTAGCCAAAGATAGCGAGAAGGAAGGACTAACCATTAATTGTAAAAAGACAGAATATATAGCCGTCATAGAGACTGTCTAAGGCTAATGTTATTTGAACATCAGAATAGAGAACGGAAAATGTGACAGAAAAATAGGAAGGCAATTCTGGATAACAAAACCTGTTTTCCAGAAACTAAGCAAGTGTTATAAATTATGGAAAGTCCATTAAAACGAATATAGTTGAACAGCTATGTCATATTTGTTTTGAATCAATTTCTTACAGATGAAGGAAACTCTAAGCGACTGAGATGTGTTTCTACAGAGAGATGCTGAGAATACATGGAAAGAACATAAAATTCAATGAGGGAGATAAAAAAAATAGAAATTTTAAAGACATTAATGCTTAAAATCAGATAGAGCCAGTTGAATTTTCTGTGATATGTTATGAGGAAAGACAACTTTGAAAAGTTAGCACACACTCAACATATTGAAGGAAGCAAGGGCAGAAAGAAACAGCATGTAATCTCGCCAATGAGTTCGCAGAAACAAATGGCAAAGATTCAAACGTTGCTTAGAGCTGCAATTGTCTAGAAGTTGTCGAAAGTCACGTCCACGAATTGAATGGACACCGCACATAAAAAAGAAGAAGATAACCACTATTCGACTTTCTATATTTATTGTTGCTTACCCTTGTTATTTATTGTACCCTTACTTTCTGAAAAGACGTTCATATCTTTTGAGGACATTACTCGACATCATTGAGTTAATATGCTTGTTGATCCCATAAAACCTGAATCTCCTTAGTAACTAGGGAATATTAACGCCTTTCATATTTTGAGCAGAACTTAATATATTTAATTTTAGATTACTTATGTAGAAAATCTATATGCTAAATAAATGGCAATTCATATTATGTTTTCATTTAGTGAATTTTACGATGATAATAACCCGAAACTCAGTTCTGTCAGAATAACGAGGCATTAACCAATACAATCACAAACTTAAAGGAAAAACCATAAGAGACTTGTAAAATCAACCGCTTAAAAACAATTCTGAAGTAAAAAAGTAAATAATCTTCCCTTATGCAGGGAAATAGTGTTATCAATGTAACAAAATCCAGTCAAATCTAAATCTAACTTGTGTCTTTTTGATCTTTACGGTGCTAAAAATTATTTACAAAAACAAAATTTTGAAAAAAAGTTGCGAAGAATAAAGAAAAATCAGGTTTTCTAGGATTGTAGCCTGAAAAAATCGTGCTCATGTTCAAATAGGACTTTGATTTGAATTGATTTAATTCAAGATTGTCACGAAGAAATTTATTTCCATTTTAATTCTTTTATCATTTTTCTCTACATTTTTTGTCCAGATTTTCTAAGTCGGAAGATGTTGTATTCATTGTCATTCAGATTTAATCTGATCAAAACAAAAAATGTTCCTTGTGTCCGTTAACACTCCGATTAGCAATTCTGTAATTTTTTTTTATTAAATTCCCGCATTCTATAATTTACCTATGTATTTACTTACACTTACTGTATTTCCAATCTTCATATTTAGCATAACACAAACTCCGTAGTAGAAGCGTTTAGTAAGAATCTCGGTGGGAGATGATGGCAGGTTAGTATCGATCTGATCAATTTTACCTGAATTTTTAACATTACGAATTACCTTTGTTAAATACTGATTTCTTCAAACTATTCGTAGTTATTAGACAGTTATTTGGTCGTAGTAAGATCAGTCACTAAGTCATTCAGGTGTAGAAGTGGCATGACAAGTATATGAAAAAAAACGTTCTCTTAAAGAAAACTAAGAGACATTAATTAACTCGGAAGAGTTATCTCTCTTATTTTTAATTTCACTGACCATGCTATCTCGGTGGATTGAAAGGAGTCGATTCGAAATAACGTCATCGTTAAAGAAGACAAAAGACAACTAAAAAAAGTTCGAAGTTACAATGGTTGAAACGTTTGACTGTAACAACGAAGATGAAGACGTCAGTTTGAAAAAATTAGTATATGCTAATGAAATATGATATTTAAATTAATTGATATAACGTCTTGTAGTGCTGCAAAAAATCCTAAAAATGTGCATATTTATGAGTAGTTGTCCCCACTCTCTAATAGCACATAATATCACTTATATTTTCAAAAAGTGGGGACATTCAGGGGTCAGAAACTGGCGAGGCCACCCTGGAATCTGCTGTCGAAAATTCTTAGTCCCGAAAGTGTATAGTCATTTTATTAGGTATAATTTAATGATGTTCTATCAAATTTCCCACAATATGCATGCCCTTGAAAAGAATAAAGATTCATATTTCATCTGGTATATAATAATGGGTGCAATAATCATTTGTGGACACATAATTATCTATATATTATGTTCTTCAAGCTAATTATCACTTAATTATCTGTATATTATGTTCTTCAAACTAATTGTTGCTTTCATTTCTTTCAGATATCCCAAAGGAGGTGAAATGCTATCACGAAAAGACATGAAGTCATTTTGCAATATGTGCTGAACACCGCCATTCATAAATTGCCAACTTTCTAAATGGTGCAAGATCTTTTGTACACAAAATTTGGATGAAAGTGGAAGTCGCTGATAGGGGTGGTTCAAGTTTATCAAAGAGAACAAACGGAGGAGATGCTTTTGCATGTCTGGAAAGATACATAAAAACAGTTTGATCAAGGTACAACGGTTTTTTAACGAATTTAAAACTCCCAGGAACAGGGACGAGAAAATCTATGGCTAAGACCCAAAGTCTAACATTAGAAATGGCATATGGTTATGTGTAGATATTTTTGATGTTCCAAGAGTGATGTACACTAAGCTTCTTGCAACTAAATTTGTTTTAGGAGGGGTGAGTAACGAAGTTCATGTCATGTCATTTCAGTCTTTCCACAGACTGTTAAAATTAATGTTGCTCTAGTAGTTGGGGCGCTAGAAACAGTTGTTAATCCGTGAATCGATACAGTTTGCAGTAGAATGTCATATGTGCTTCAAAAACATCCGCTCACAAAGCACACATAACCAAGGAATTAATGTCAGATAATCTTTACGATTCTGCAACACCAAATAGGTGCCCCCCCTAACTTGCTATATGTAAATTCTATGTACGTTTGTAGCATTGTTGAAAGGAGGGGGCTGATTGATGCCTTCAAAATACTCGTTCAAGCTGCAATTGCCATAGGGATGTTTGAAATCATTAAAGACCAGTTAGGGAAATCATAGAATCTGAAATTGGACTGATAGAAAAATTTGATAAAAACTTATCGTACACAAATCTTTATTAAGTATAGCTTGTATTTGCTTCTTTTTTTTTAATTGAATTACCATGTATGTCTTCAAATAACCATCGCGCCTTACATAGGTAAAAATGTTTAATAGTGTACACAACACGCTTCTTAAAAAACAAAAATAAAAGTAGTTCTGTTGTAAACTTTCGATTAAGAATTTTCCGTGGTAAAACTTTAAAGAGTTTTGAAAAAATGGAACTACTAGGTAAACATGACATATTTGAGAAGAATGTCTTGGCAGCAAACTGCCTGCATACGGAAAGGGGTGTAAGATCAGGGTGTGTTTTCTCTCCGGAAGTCCAACAATTATTAGCGGTAACACAATCTTACCAACATCAAATATGCAGATAACATGGTGTTGATAACAAACAAAGAAGGAAACTGCAAGAATTCCTACAGAAGTTAGTGAAGAAAAATGAGAAAAAGGAGTAAACATCAATTGCAAATAGATAGAAAGAAACAGCCCAATATGCAAATTACAAATTGGAGATATCAAAATCAAACAAGTACTCCTTCCAAGCATCCATTAAACTGAAACCCCCTATACATAAGACGTCTTTCCGTTACCAGCATACTGATTGGGACACATTTCGGGATTTTCTTGGTGATGCCCTTTTGACTGACATCTTCAACCTCCCAATTGAAAATTGCACCACTGAGGTTTCTTCTTGCTTCAAAACCAGCATGGACGTTTTCATTCCTTCTTGGAAATACCACATGAAACCGTAATCTTCTCCGTGATTCAAACCAGCATGCTCGGCTGCCATAGCACACAGGAACCAATATTTCCGGCTATACCAGCGTCACAGCTCTCGTCATAACAGCGGCCTATTTGCTATTGCTCGTAACAAATGTAAGCAAGTCCTCGAAAGAGTTAAATCTTTGTTTGCTGAGAGAATGAGGAACGTGACTATTGGGGACTCTGTAATAGGGTAATAAAGAAGTGCAATGTCTATTCCCCCCTTCAATCGATTTTATGTGTCATCATCCTCCTTATAAATTTGACTCAAACTATACTCTTGACTCATCTGGAATGTCCCTGCTTAACTTCCCACTGTTGAATGATATACATATAACCTCTTCCATGAATTCTGCTATTATCTCTAACCTGGATCCCCCCCCCAAAGTATGTGGACCCGATTGTATTTCTGCCATTAAGAAGTGTGCTCCCAAACTAGCTCATGTTCTCTCTAAACTGTATAACAGATGTCCTGCTGCCTCATGCTTTCGCGCCTGCTGGAAGTTATCGTCTTGTTCCATCCAACTATCGGCTTCTTAGCCTTCTCCCTCTTTTGGGGAAACTTCTAGAAGCCCTAATAAATTCTGAATTGATTCAGAATTTCCAATCGCAGGGCCTTTTCTCAAACAAAAAAATACAGCTTTCGTTTTTCCAAGTCAAATGCACATATACTAATAATAATTGCGGAAATAGTCTATCATGTTGTAAATAAAATAAAAAAAGTGAATCCCTCGCTGTAGCATTGGACATATCGAAAGCCTTTAACAGAGTTTGGCATCCAGGTCGTCTCCACAAGATGAAAAGTTACGGTATATCCGGACACATTTTTGAGCCGATACTGTTGTTCTTATCAAATCGTGGAATGAAAGTTGTCCTAAGCGGCCACTCATCTACATCCTTTCGTACAGAGGCAGGTGTCTCCCAGGGTTCCATCCTTGATCCTGCGCTGTCTTTAATCTTTATTAACGACCTTCTATTGACATCAGCACTCAACTTGGCATCTACGCTGACGACACTACTATCGACTATAAGGCTGATCAGTCCGAATGGTCAGAGCTGATGTCCAAAACGAACTCAAGACAGTTGTTAACTGGGGCAAAAGATGGCTTGTCAATTTTAACTCCTCCAGAATTAAACTTCTCTACATTAATCATCTGAGGGATCCCTCTCTGACTTCCATGTGTATGGCTAATGCTATTCGCCAATAAAGTGACTCGTTGCACTTTCTCCAGCTAAAGTTCTCAGCTATGATATGAAATGGAAAGACTATACTGAATCCATTGCTAGATCGGCTGCTAAGAAAGTCGGTTCAATGTTCCGGGTGAGACATTGTTTTCTCTCCGAAATCTATCTTGCACATCTATAAGTCTATCTTTCGACCATGTTTAGAATAATGTTTCCATATATGGTTCGTTGCTCCTGCTATTTACTTGGGTCTCTTTGATAAGATCCAGAGATGAATCACATTATGATTGGTCTTGGTCTGGTGGCTCGGCTTCAGTCACTTGCTCACCGCCGTTACGTTGTCTGTTTGTGCCTTTCTTATAAATACTTTCATGCTAATTGTTCGGATGAGCTCATTTCTATGGTACCTAGGCTGTATGAATTTAGGCGCAATACTAGACTGATGGCGAGATCTCATCAATTTGAAGTTGAGCTATCTAGACGTAGCCGTAATTTCTATCATGAAATTTCTTTCTAGCACTTCTTGATTGTGGAACTCCCGGCTTCATGCTTTCCAGCCAACTTTAATCTGCAAAGATTTAAATGCAATGTCAATTGGTATCTACTGTCCTTGAGATTGCTCTTTTATCTTTCTACACATTACTAATTTTTCTGCTTCTAGTTCCTCCTCAACCTGTAACCCCTTGCGTGTTAGTGATTGTACTGACTTGCTACGGGTAATACCGATTAAAAATAATTCAAATATCTGGGAAGTGGGATATCGAAATCAGGATTCAGTTATTTGAGAGACTTGATTGAAAAGTGTTTAATCTCATGCATTTCTCTACCTAAATGAATCATTAATGAAGGTTTAATTCAGTTCTTGTCACAGTGAGTGTCAAATAGGTTCTCAGTTAACATGCGGACACAGGCGATGAAATCGGAGAGAGTTTGTCCAGCAATGAAATTGAAAGACGCGTGATTTCATATAGTATGAAGTCTTAGACTATTACGAGTAGGTTTCATTAGGCTCCCTTTAATGTAGGTACCTCCACTTTTTCGTAATGAAAAAGGACACAAACTTAATGAAACTAAAGTTTTATCGTCAAAATATTTATGATATTATTAAGATGAAAGACCAAAGTATTTTTGATTATTTTTTAAAAAATTTTAATCCTTTCTAACACGCTCGAAATTTTGGTTAAAATCTTGTTTTGTTTACGTCATTGGGTTGGCATAATAATTGACTTTTTTCCGTTGAAAGCACATTGATTTGGAAATTCTTGTAAAAATCAAATAATTGTCCGATTTTAATGAAATTTTCAGGACTTACTCACAAATGAATTAAATGATTTTTGAAATTTTTTTTAGAAAAATTCTTTTTTTACATATGTTACCCCCCCCCACACACACACACTTACTTAATTTCATGAAATTTCGCAAAAAAAAGCTGATTTGTTTATTCGTTAAAAGTAGGACTTCTTGGAGAATATAAATGACCTAATTTCTTTTCAAACTTGCACTATTCTAACTGAAAATCTGCTCTGAATTAAAAAATGATGAATACAATATGAATACAATAAAGACTATGATATTACTTAATTAGAAAAGCTTGTAATTGCTTTTTTAAATAAGTTATGTTAAGGACATCTGAAGAAATAAAATTTTTCCGATGAATAATGAATTTTTACAAGAATTTTTTTCATTTTTTAATTTTAATTATAATAATTTATAATAGTATAAAATCGTGTAAAATTATGTACTGGATTATTTACTGGATATGATATAGTAATTAAGTGCATAGGAAATTTATGAATCCAAAACTGAAAAGATTAATAAACGTAGTTACACTATTCTATTTTTGAAATTATTTTTTTTTTTTTTATATTTTTTTTTACTTTGTTCCCTTTTATCAGCTATGAAACAAAAAGGTCACGTGATCTAAGAGCTTTAAGAAAATTTTATAGTATTTTAATTTTTTTATTTCTGCGTAAAGCATTTTCGAAAGGCAAATAAAAGTCAATAAATTATTAGATAATTGTGGAAAATATGTTCATTTGTAAATAATTACTAGTTAGTTAAAAAACAAAAAAAAGTGTTCACTTAGGTTTCGTATAATATTAATTCTAGTTAGCCTTACTAGCTGTCATAGCTTCGTCACTCAATCGTCTATCAATCATCGCCTCAGATAAATAGGACCAATCATTAACAAATGGTTGTATATCACTTTTATGCTATAAGTAATATTTATTTCAAATCCGATTAATTTAACTTTAAATTTTCTAATTTTACTCAAATAACGTGTAAGAAATATATATATATATATATATATATATATATATATATATATATATATATATATATATTTCATTCATCATGTTCATCAAATTCCCATGGGCTTTCGCCTACTGACTACCCCTTTTTCAAGCCGAAAGACATTCCGTTTCAAAGTAGATACAAAAATTACATTCAAAGCTTTCTTGGCCTCCAAACCTTTAGAGGTTTGTCGTAAAGGCATAAATAAAGTTGCAACTCGATGGTCAAAGTGTATAGATGTTCTGTGTTCTTATTTTGACTGATTTAAACACTGTTTTAATTCATTCAGGAATAAAAGTGGATTCAAAAATCAGACATTTTCAGAACAACCTAATACAAAGATAATTAAGCTCACTGAATTAAAAAGTTGAGTAAGACGATAGTAAATATCGTAGTAAAATATTTTATCTTCTTTCTACTGAAACTTATATGAAGAAATGTTCCTTTTACAGAAGAGGTTATTTTCATTTTAAGTCCGATCTGCTGACTCCCAGAACACGCAAATAATTCTTCAACGGAGCTGAATATGTGCGATTGCTCTGTCCAATGGTTCAGTAGCCGTTATTGTTAACAGTGCCCCAGTTGGATCACATCGATCGTGTTTTTGCTTTGGAAACAAAGTATCTGCAGCCTATGTTTAGGGATTCAGTACAGCTTTAGGTGGCGAGGATTTGAATCCAGAATTTCTCACTTCCTATACTGGTTGCCAACACGGTTCGAGTGTCCAATGTACTCGACTATTTCGCCAGATGAAGAAGAGATGACTTCATAACTTCACCAGGAGTATTTATGCAAAATTGTAACGAACCGATTAAGCGTTCCGTGTCGCGAGTTAAACACTTGCACGTTGTGCTTTCTATAAATTAGTAATCTAAAGTTACGAGACTGATCCTCACCAAATGTTTCAAATGTGCTAGAATAAACTAAGGTTAGTAAATATCAACATTTTTATCTTCATTTTTAACACCATCCAATGACTCAATTTGTGCTTATCTTGTATTTCCATAATACTGTCTCGGCAAAATTTTAAAGGAATAATAAAAAGTGACAAAGTTCTTAGAAAACACATTTCTATAGATTTTAACGATGTGATTTCAGCAAAGTTTCAGCGTTTCATATAATCCTAAATAAATCACGTGATAGCAGTTGATTTTATCTCTGGGGTTAATCCGTCTCAAATAGACGTCAAATAACCCCTTCTTGAAAGTCACGCATCAACGAGACTTTTGTAGTGCGAGGATATTGAACGAAATTTAATTTTATTATCTTTTAATTTATTTTTGAAAATTATACTTTCATTCATTTGCTTTCATTTCTATTATTTCATTCTTCCTAGTTCTTGTTTTTATTTCAGTTCTTTATTGCTTACTATCTTTACCATTTGTATATGGGTTTCCTGTCATATTCCTTCCTTCATTATCTTCGATTTTGCCATTGTCACTTCCTTTCACCTTCTCTATTGCCTTTCTCTTTACTTTTTCCTCTCCATACTGGTTATAGTTATTATTTATAACTTTATTGTTTTATCTTTCTTTTTCTTTGATCTCTCACATTTTCATTCTTTTTTTCTGTTGAATTTCATATTTTCCTGTTTATTTTCTATTTTATTTTCTCTTTATATTCTTAAATATCTTTCTGTTTTTGTTTTGTTTTGTTTTTTTTTGTCAATTTTCATTCATTTTCTTTGTATACGAAAGACTTCCATCTTTAAGCAATTTCATTCGTTTATCTCTCATCTTTTAAATTTACAAATATGCATTAATTTTTGTTTCTTATCTTTCTTCTTTGCTCGCTCGTGATAATTCTCCTTCGCAACATTCTTCTAGTCTTAATCAGTTTTACCTTCTTTTCTGTCATTTAAATGAAAATATTCCGAACTCTTTCTTTACCATTCTGTCTTATTTCTTTTCATTCCCTGACATAATTTTTCCAAGCTGTTAATAAATTTATTTCATTCCATTCTTCCCCAATCTTTCTTTAATTCATTTTCTTAACGGGTAAAAAAGGAAACGAACCGAATCTCTTTGATGTTTAGGTTCCTGAAGGCAGTCATGAACATGGTTGTCAAAGAGCAAAAAAATGTCTATGTGAAGAAGAGGTGGTGTTGGTGCAGCTAGAGTTTCGAAAGAGACAGTTTTATAGAAAACAAGATACAATTTTAAAGAAATTATGATTTTCTCAATAACGCTGCTGTATTTTCGCTCAAAGCAACAAAAAGACTGTTTTTAATTCAGACTGGTGATCGAGAGCAAAACATGACTGCCCTGAAGTTTTAACAGAATTAATGATCGAAACACACACACACACACACATAAATATATATATATATATATATATATATATATATATATATATATATATATATATATATATATATGTGTGTATCTACTTGCAGGTGGGACTGAAAAATTATCTACCGCACCAAAAAGAGATTCTGCCTAAAATGCCAAATATTCTGAAGTTATCCTGGGCGAAAACCTTTCAGGAAAATCACTTACAAAATTAATAAAAGAATCTGATGTTCGCTTAATGCGTGGAAGTGAAAGCATGCAATATTTATTTCTGTCTAAATTTCTTATATCGACAAACGCTCGTTCACCAATATTGAACACTCTTCCTTCATAAATATATCAAATTTTAAAGGTTTAAACGTTCATATATATATATATATATATATATATATATATATATATGTGTGTGTGGGGGGGGGAGAGAGTGGGGTAATGATGATAATACGAGTCAATAACACCAATGAAATAATGTAAAATTATTAGAATTTAATGTATTTCAATAAGAGCAAAATCTTTGTGAAGAAAGTGCTCAGGAGAAAACTGGAGTAATAATACTCCAAACAATACTTTATTTTTTTTTCTAGTGTCTGTTAATAACGGGACAACATTTAAACATTACAATATTCAGAAGTATATATGATTATATATTCACATTAAAATTTTCGGTATATGTTATATAATTTCAACCTTCTCAAATATAATTTTGTAAAATACATTTTTTTTAAATATTTATAAAAATCTGATTTTAAAAATGTAAGAAAATTATTTAAAACGCATGGTAGACTTATAAATGTGTAAGATGAATTCTGACTAGAAGAATTTTTTGAAACACGCAGTGAAACAAGTTTCTTATCAGCAGACCAAGCAATTGATTCAATATAATCACTGCACTTCATGTCAGCGGAAAACATGAGATTAACTAGGTGCCATGAATTGTTCTCTTGATGCTTAGTACCAGCCATGAAAGGCAAAAAAGGTAAAGATATGGTGATTAAAATAAGGCAGTTCATTTTGGTAGCGTTCCTTGCTTCTGTTAAGAACTGATTGGAGGTAATTTTTTAGTTTTACTATCGAGTGTAGAAGAGACAGCAGTAAATAGTTATGTCATCAGCATAAATATCTAAGTGGGAACTGATGACATTGCATTTTTCAATGACTTCATGTCTCTGGCGGTGTCAGCGTGTGTTTGTGTGCATAGGTGCGCGATTTAATACTGTCATTGGTTAAAAAATTCAACAGCAGCAGATATGACGTCATCCTCATTGCGTTACTGGTGCCCAGCCAAGTGTTTCTTTCATGTTGGGGAACAAATGTTACTCAGATGTGGGCCAAATTAGGAGAATAAGCAGAACGATCAAGCATCTCAATACCACAGTCACGCACAATAGCCATTGAAACCAAGGACTTGTGAGTTGGAGTATTGTCCTGATGAAATAAGACTGCTTCGGTTTTTAAAACATGGTTATTACTGTGTAGCGAAGAAACCATATTTTAAATCAGTTAATTTATAATATTTATGCTCTGTAAATTTACATTGAGCATTGTTTTGTAAAAATAAAAAATATCAATAAGGACACCGGATTATATATCTTACTGTTCTTTCTTTTTTATAATATATATATATATATATATATATATATATATATATATATATATATATATATATATATATATATCTATATCTGTGTGTGTGTGTGTAACCGTGTCGTCAAAAATGACGGCAACTTCTAGAAAGTTTTAATAGTGAGATGCAATGAAACAATTCTTGCAACTATGTATAAATTTTTTCAATAACATTAGAAAGAATTCACAACTAAAAGAGTGATCATGGAAACGTTTAATTAATTCCCTTTATATTTTTTGACATTTAATAATATCTATGATTCGTTGAGAACTCGTGGCATTATATGAATTGTTTTTTTTATTAGTATAATTTCATGTTGAAAATTCTATGCGTTTAATATAACAGTGAAATAGAAATATCTCTCAGAAGAAAAAAATAGCAACAGAATGACAAAGCCTATTTCAAGTTCAAGTTGAATCAAAACGATAGACAATGTTACCTGCGTGCTTCACCTGAAATGCTTGAAAAAATAAGACTGCAATCTAAGAAATGTACAAAGGAATTGTTTCAGTTCATTTTGTTCGGGAAATAATTTTGTCTAAATACAGATATATATTTTATTTGTATAGATTGTAAAAACGACCAATAACTCACCGATTTCATAACTTAAATTGATTTATCGCCCTTCCCATTAGAGATAGATGCGGGAAAAATATATCTAAATACACACAGGGTTCCCCTTAATCTTGACCTTGTGTCACAACTAAGTTATGCTTAGTAAATCACTATGTAAATACACACTGATAATTATGATATGGTTTGAAACATACATTACATTACATACATGCATACATACATTACATATTTGTTGGGAGTTACATTTATATGTATACATTGGCAGCAAGAATTTATCTAAATAATTTCTGTTGTATGTAACAAACAACTTTTGTCTTTAATTATTTGTTTTATTGCATTTTGCCATTTTCGAATAAGATGTACATGGGGATCAAATCGTAGATAAAATGTCGTTAAGATTTTGTTGTTTTTATTCAAAAATCTTTTAACCGTCTTAATCATTAATATGAACGAAGTATTATAAATGCCTTAGACAAGATTTTGTTGGATATATCCTACCATAGAATATTTATGATATTTTTGTAAGTATAAATATTTTATACACACATTAAGACCCGTTTATATGGCGAAATATATTTAATGTTTTTCTTTTGCATAATAATAGTTTCTATAATTTTGAGTCTTTCCATGCAGCGAGTACTACGTATTATTTTAGCATTATATATATGTATGGGCGTATGTATGTGTCTGTGTACGTATGTACGCACGCGCGCAGAAAATACAAATCGTGATTATCCGACGCAGTGTGTTCGCTGTAACCTCCAGAGTATCTTTACTTGTCAGTTTTCGGTCCTGGGACGGCACCATATATCGCCATCTTATAGATCAGGTAATTTGGACAGATGCCAGCCAATATCAGTGCCGACCCCTAACAACAAATCTACTCATATAACGAACACCACCATTACCAAAACAACCAAAACAATAATATGGCTGATACAATCAAAATAAGAAGAAAGATAATAACAAAGCCATTTCAACCAAAGAAAAAAAATATCTGTATAATTGAATCAATAACTTTGCCTTGTTTTCATTTCTTTGGGGAATGTTTTTAATTATTTTTGTTTTTATTTCTTGATTTGTTTCAAATAAAATATATATGAATTACAAAAAATATCTCGATTCCGACCGACTCTTTTTATCTGATTTCTTTTAATTATTTTATTTAATTTTGCTTCTGTCTTTACCAATTTTACTTGTTGAGTTACTTAGTCTAGGTCAAGTCTGCTACAAGAATACAATTCTGGAACAACTAGTAAAGAGATAAAACTATCTGTGACAGCTAAAATAGGCTCTTAATAAATATAACGCTTTTCCTTTTTTTTTTTGTAGTGCATGTAAAGTCGTTTGTCTTTTAATAGCAATTGTTTCATCAGTTTTTATTTAGTTTCTGGGGATGTTTGATTTTTGTTTTGTGCCTGTCTCATTTTCTATTACAATTCAGTTGCATTTGATTTTTTTTTAATCCACTGTCTCTTCGAGTTGTGCTATTATGTCTCATAATATTACTCATGTGATTGCATTAGTTCATTATAGATATTGTTCATATTAATAATGTAACAACTTAATGTTGAACATTGTTGCAATAATTATTTTAATCAGTGGAAACTTTCAAATCTCTAAATTCATTATATCCGATGGGATTACATTCTTTCAAATTCGTGATGACATGATTTTTCTAGATTTTTCATTTTATTTTTATTTTACCTGTTATTTTATCCTGTTTCATTATCTGACCAGAGATAAAGCTTGCAGTTGTTATATAGCTATTGATTATGATGGATTATCTCCCTTACCTGGCTCAGCCAGGTCGGTGAGTGTAAAATTAATATTAGTTCAAGACCCAGGAGGCCATCCTCCTAGACATTATCTCTCCTTCGAGAGAGAGAGAGAGAGAGCTGGAGTCATTGCTCGGCACCTGAGGTATCGCCAAAAGGGAAAATGCTGACGGGGCTGAAGCAATTTTTGAACGGTTAGTTCGACCTTGCACTTTGCGACTGTGCGAGTGGAAGCATGAATAGATTTCCCCTGTCTTTAACTTCCATCACTTTTTAACTTTCTTGTATATACTGATGTTTTGATAACAACTATGAAATTTGTTTGAAGCATTTAATATCAGCAAAATAATATTTGCTCATTGCACATCGCTCCTGGTTTAAGACGGAACTTTTCATATTGTTTCTCTTTGTGTAATTTAGTACAAGGGAAAAGGAAATTAAACCCAGAATTCACTTCGCCGGATGTTGTTTCGCTCAACACCTCAAGTTGCTACAAAATCAAAACATCAATCCGAAAACTTCAGTCATGTTCTCAAGAATAGGGTTGTCAGATTGAGACTTTCAGGTGGATATCATGCATGAAACTTGTTCAGAAATATCTAAACTGTTACATACAACCATTTTCTAAGATGCTTAAAATGGTATTGAGCGAAAGAAGCTTGTGGATCTTGGCGAAGATACCCTTCTTTGAAAATTATGGACCGGCACTACAGAATCACAAAGAATTGTATCAAATAACGGAAACTTCACCAATAGAGTACTATCAACCGTAGCAACAACTAAAATGGATAGCACGTGTAACACGAAGAGAAAATAATGATAGTGTAGATGTTGACATTGCACACTACTTCAAACAAAAAGTTAGGAAAGAAACCTCCAGGAATACTGGAAAGAGAAACCTGAAAAATTGTTTCAAGTGAAAGATTTTATAATTTTTAAACGCTGCTCAGTCAATGATTGCGAAATTTTTCCTTATAAGGAAAGTGCTAATATTACCAATTACCATCAGTCTATGTATATCTTAAAATCGGATTTTGAAATAAGTCATTGTTTCTATTTTATAGGGATTCATTCGTGTTAGTTGGCTCATTTTGTCCTTTCTGCCACGGTATTTTGGCCGATGTATGTCTCAGCTTCTTACCGTGTTTATCATATTCGGTATTATTCCGACAACATTAAATTGCACATGAATTTCAATAAAATATTTTGATTTTTCCAGAATTTGATACTTGTTATTTTTTAAAATTAAGTCCGATAATACTTGAGGTCTAAAAATATTTATCTAAAAATTTCGACAACTGTTTTATCAGGTGATTTATCAGGTGATTTTTACAAATTAAAGGATCAACAAAATAGCTTAGAAAATATTTAACCGTTTTTAAGGAAATTTTTCAAATCAAGAATCAATATAGACTACATATATTGAATGAGTGCGCTGGCCATGGTATATATAGCCAAAACGT
Source organism: Acanthosepion pharaonis (assembly GCA_903632075.3). NCBI lineage: Eukaryota > Metazoa > Mollusca > Cephalopoda > Sepiida > Sepiidae > Acanthosepion > Acanthosepion pharaonis. The sequence goes on along the minus strand of CAHIKZ030002010.1, from coordinate 713,227 downwards.
TTCGACTGTTGTCCCCACACCCTTCATTCAGTCAGTACAATATGTAGTTTGAATGTTACTTATTCTGTTGTTCATCCTAAAAATGTCGTGAGACAGGTAATTCTTTTCAGTTGATTTGTCTTTAAAATGCCTGAACGAATTCCATGCTTTTAGCCAAATGGTCATCTTCCATTTAACCTTTTCACTTCTTGAATGGAATAGGATAAAAATGATCCTTCTGATTTGAGTTAACGGTACTATACCGATGTCTGCACGTGACATGAACAGTCACTATTAGTGTTGAGAGGTTATCCCCTTTTTACACAAATGAACTCACCCAGTATATATATATACTACGGCTACGTGAAGACCCGGGAGCAAGACCGAAGAGTTGAGTCCAGAGTGACAGAGTAAAAGGTTGTAGGTAACCGGAAGAGTGAGGGTGAGGTAACAGAGTTGTAGGAGTCACAGTGAGCGAGCACGTAGACTCAGTGAGAAGTCATACAGCGATACTTCAATAGCAAAGACTGTATATATATATATATATATATATATATATATATATATATTTGCTACTAACCCGTATCCCTGGAACTACTAACGTGCTTTACCAGTTTGTATTATTACGTTAATACATTATTTTCATATATTCATTCCTGGCGTTTGTTATTTATTGGTACCGGATTTCAACCCGGAATCCACAACAATTAGTCATTTATTCGGGACTCTTTCAACACTAGAATCGATACCAAACAAGAATTCAGTCCAAAGAAAAATGAATAATTCAGGCTTGAACAGAAATGAAAAGTATGAAATTGAAACGCTAAAAACGTGTGTTGAGCTATCATTTCCCTAATTTTGGTCATCTCAATTTCAGAGATAAAAACAATAAAAATGTTTCATCTTTTTAGACCTTATCTTCTCCAATGATTTTATGCTTAAATTAAAAGTGATGTTACGTGAATAAAGAAAAAATGAAATGATTTTTTTAGTTGGCAGTGCGAAGTGTAAAAGGTAAAATGCGTCGTACTAATTATAGATCGAAAGTGATTTGACATCCAAATATAGATTTCGAATTTTAGTAAGTTTTCTAGGTGCAATTGGGTGGATAGATTATAAATTTACTTTGTTATTGTTCTCATTTTCTGATAATGCCGTGTATGGACGTCCAGATTTTAAAAAATCGGCACGTTTATACACGTACAAAAAAAAGTTATTTTTAAAATAGTGGAGGTCGCCAAATTGTAATAAGCTTTTCTATTTATGTTTAATAAATATATGTATTTTGTATTTAATAACAATATCACTTAAACTCTACAAATGAAGACAGAATTTTTAAAGATTTAAATCTTTATAAATTATTTTAATTAAATTTTTTAAAATGTAAACATTTTTGTAAAACTTCATTATTCCCCGAATACATTTATTAATAGTATCCATAATATATTTTATTCTTATAAGCAATTAAAAGCTTTTCTAGTTAAATAAGGTTTTAGTTTGTTTTTTTTTCTATATTTCTGAAATGAGGTAGTGTAACTTTTGACACTACTTACATTGTTCGGGCTGTTGTCCCTCATCTTTATTATCACATTCAACATTTCAGCCGTTGTAAGCTCCGACCTTCTTCATGTTTTATTATTATTATTATTATTATTATTATTATTATTATTATTTTTATTTATTTATTTATTTGTTTGTTTTGAATAATCAATCTCTATGTTGACATTTCTGAAGATTGGTTCTATGATGCTTGTGTCGATGTTCTTCCCCTGTCTATTTCGTGCAATGACCTGACATATAATATTTACATTCCTGGGTCGCTTAGTAAAGTCAGTGAGAATTTTTTTCCATTTCCTCCACCCACCGCATGCAAATATCATGACAAAGATTGGCAAAGGACAAGTACTTTACCCACAGTTTGTTGTTGCTCTGCAGTTCATAGATGAGAATTGCAATTCTAATGCAAAAGTCGTCACCTTTACATTGTTCCTTTGTGCGTCTGTGTAGAATGTACACACCAGAGATGTTTTCGAAATTGACACTGCTATTATGAAGAATGATCTCTGTACTAGTTGATCTGCTGCGCTTTAGGAAAATTGGATTTTCTTCGAATGAGGCGTCTTCTGTAGCTTTTATTTCCACTTGAGTCCAGTTAATTCTTTTGTTGGATTTAGACTGGACAACATCGTAATTAGTCTGACCAATATGAAACACACTGGATAAGTCAATATGGCTATCTGTAGCAGTAGATAATGAAAAGCCCCCCATCCTTAAACTTTGTGAAGGTGCCGATTACAAGAAAGATGTTAACTGGAAACTTGCTCACAAGTACGTCAGGAGTCTTACAGCATGAATTCAAACTGATCTTGAAAGTCACGGCTGGTTTGATGATGAAATTAAATATTTTTTACCAGATCTCATATTAAAATTATTATTGTTGTTTTTCTCGAGCTCTCTGTGTTACTGGTTCCCATATTGTATTCGTTTTTATGCTTTGCCGGCTTAGATATGTGTTGATTCTTCAATTTTTCTTATTTTTCAGTGATGTTCTCGGTCTATTATTGTAACTTAATCCCACAGAGGGCAGTGATCTTCTTTTTCTCTCCACATATGGTCAGACATGTCTGATTTTTCTATTTAGATTTTTTTTCATATATCTCCTTCCCTAAAAGAAATGCTTCTTTCCCAAGCCATGACTGTATTTTTTAAGTTAAAAGAACAACTAAAATAAAAACCTATTATTTAAAATATATAAATTTCTCAAATTAAAATAATATAAATAATAATTACATTATAAAAATATAAATCTAACAATAATATTAACTCACTTTCGTTTGCTAGACATTAAAATACATAACATAAAATCTTCACAGATAAAATAACATCTTCAATACTGATTTTCAAGATAATGTTTATCCAGCGAAAAAGTCAGCACAATATAATCTTTCTACGACCATATGACTATGCGAGAAAATACTTATTTACCGACTCATCTATAATGCAGAATAAACCATTATATTTTGTAGCAAACGCGTGAATGTTTCCTCGAACACAACAATCTTAACCTGTCCAATTCAAAAGTAAATCGTTATCTATCCTCGATCTTCACTTTATATTTCTTACATTTATATCACACGCCATATTCAGTAAGCCTCAACATTGAGTGACTCTTGAGCCGTGTATTGGGTGAAATAAAGTAGAGGGCCACAGCTATAGAATGTTTAGTGAGGATCGCATTTTTGTTGCTCTCACTACTACTTTGTTGCCAATCTATCTCTGTGTGTTCATCTCTTATGTCTTATCGTGAACTTTTCCTGTTTATCCATAACATATTCAAACTAGACTAAGGTACATAGATAGCAAGCGAACAATGTATATGTTACATTGTACATCTACCTTTCTACCATCCTATCTAATGTGAACTTATACCTATCCTCATGTATACTTAACTATATCTATTCTCCCTATTTTATCCACATTCGTCCTCTCAGTGTGTTGGTTGGAGTGGGACGAACAGGCTAATTCGATCTCTTTCACTCAAAATGATTCCACGTCTCGCACCTGTCGGAGCAGATGTTTTACAAAGGTGTACGCTCGGCGACCAACGATGAACACTGATATCATCACACACACTCTCTCTTGTATATATATATATATATATATATATATATATATATATATATATATATATATACATAAAGTGTATTGTTACATACATATACAACATACATATATACATATATATATATATATATATATATATATATATATATATATATATATATATATATATGTATAAGACGTTGCTGAAAATTCTCATCCAAAATCTAACTCAATGACCAAATAGTCAGCACTACTTTACACACATACACAGATATATATATATATATATATATATATATATATATATATATATATATATATATATATATATATACACACAAACTGAGATAGAAAGTGGATATCCTGAGGCACACAATTGCATTCGAAATAAATGAACCTACCTATATAATATTACACCCTACCTAAATACACCTGCTCCACTTTCCCTTCAAACATACATTTCATTTTTTTCAACATAAAATTATTACGCGGTCAGTTTAAAGCATATTTCCACTTATAACTTTCCATATTCAATACAAAGACTACCTTTTATTTCTCACTTATTATCCATTTGTCGCTGATAAGCAGTTTATTTACGCTTTTATATTTAGAAAAAGAAGTAAGTTTACTTATATAAATCAAATATATACAGAAACAAACACCTACCCTGTAATAAAAGTTAAATTGTATAGAAACTAAAAGAGAACAGAGTCAATCACCACTTTTGATGCTAAGCCGTTAAACACCACGTAACGACAGACCCTCCTACAATTTTGTACCAAGAAATATATATTTTTCTAACAAAATAATTTATTAGAAATTCTGAGATTCTTCATTGCTTTGTTCATTTAGATTACATACATTTGAAGCTGGCCATTCTTCATCAGATGAAGGCATAAATTCAGAAAAAAGAAATCATTTCAGTTTTGAAGTCACATTTTATAATTCAGGACCTCATCAAAAGTGAATTGATCCATCAGGCCAACAAATCTCTCGACACTTTTAAAGCTCTTAATGTGAATGTTTCTCGTTTAAAGCTTCTCCATTCAAATAATTTCTTAAAATCTGCCATATTCTTTGAGGATGTAGGCGATCCTGACTATCCACAAATTTTCCTTTATTATCTATGAATCGTCATATGTTCTTGCTTCCCGTTCCTTTCTCTACAGTTTGAAACTCAGTGTTTTCCTTCTCTTCGATTGGTTGCCTCCCAAGGCTAGACAGCCTAAGTTATACTCCTAAATAACCAAGAGAAGAAACGGGTTCATGCGTCAAGCGCATTTGTGCGAAAGTGAACGCAACGGTCTAGGCCAAAATTCGAGCATTCTACTTTCTGTACCATTATCTGTTCCGCTAACTGCACGTTCCCAGCGATCCACTGGCTAAAAATGTATAACAAAACATATAAGAAAAAGATGAACAATCTTATGGAAACGAATAATAAAGAAAAATAATTAATTTCCCAACAACATCTATATAATAATTGCGAATGTCAGTGTGTCACACTTTTTCAACTTTCCTCCTATAGGCCGTAGCCCGACATATTATAACATTTCGGAATTAGGCCGACTCGGTGAGCAAATTAAAAATATTCCGGGCCGAGACCCGCAATCGTCAAATTTTGGATTACCAAGTTTTCATTACTGCGATTGTTTTCAGTGATTTTTTTTACGTGGATTTTTGCGACACATTTTTTTACGATTACAACTTTTATGACTTGCAAATAAATTTAGGAATAATTGAATTTAATTACGAAATCCAGCGAAAATCAATCATGAAATAAAAGTAATTGTTTGTAATGAAAGTAAAAACCTACGTACATCATGTTTTCTTTAAATTAAGTGGCGGCAGAAGAATTATCATTAATCTTTTAAAAGCTAATCTTAAATATTAATGCAATACTTAAATGCAGCGAACAATTTTGAATTCTTCTGTAGTTTATTGCTGCCTATCGCATCTATTATGATGAAGGCTCCGCAGGTGATAGCTTAAAAGCCGTCATATTTGGCGTCATTTAAGCTAGTATTATATAAAATTAGATCAATAAGTTTCTAGGTTGGTATATAGTTCACTGAATTTGCAGTATAATGATTAAGATATGTGATTAATATTCATCACTTGACACGGAAATAGATTTTAAGAAAATAAATATAAATAAATATTATTACAAACTTATTCATTTTACTATGCATATAATCTAATTAAAATCTCGTAGATACAGTAATACAAGAAACATGTATTAAGTTTCAACGAGCCATACATTTCAACGAAGAAAATCAACACTTGAATATCTCTCTTTGAAATTGATTTTTTTAATGCTAATGGCGGTTTGAAAACGCAACTATCTCATCCACTAAGCAGGTTGAGACACCAACTGACGTAAACATGTACTTAACACACGAACTGTAGCCTGTGTGAAAACATGCTTCTTTTTTTTTTTAGCTTCTATTTATCTATTTTAATTTTCTTTATTCACTTTTTGTTTCGTGCAGCACAGGCCTATATATTTGATCTTTTATTCTTCCTCACACCGAACGCATTAAACTTTTTTCTAAACAACCCCTTCGTCATCCACTGAACTGACGGCCGCCAACAGCGGCACAAGTCCAGAGACGTCACCCACCTGTTGTCTGTATTTTCTTTCTTTTTTTTCTTCTTTTTTTTTAGCTGTTTCTTTTATTCTCCATTCAAAAGAAAAGAAAAAAACTAAATAAAAAAAACAAAAAAAACTAGTGAAGCAAAAGTTTCTTGTTCCCAACAGGCCCACATGCCAGTCGGTTTGTCGGTCCCGTGACAAGCAGAGACGATTACTGTCACCAAAGGAGGACGACAATACTGAGGCTTTGCAGTTTTTTGTCGACTTTTAAAAACTTTTTTCTTTCTTTCGACCATTCATTTTTTTCTGTTTCTTTCCATTGTTCTTTTCCCCCTCTCTTCCTTTATATTCTTAATCGTTTTTTTTTTTTTTTTAAAGTTGGATCCTCACTGGGTGCTCCATATTTTCAGCTTTGTGCCTCATAAACTACGTTTTAGCAAGCTTATCAATCTTTCTCTCTAATATATATATATATATATATATATATATATATATATATATATATATATATATATATATATATATATATGGAGAGAGAGAGATAATTTTCTATTTTGTCATTTTTTTTCTTATCTTCCAATTTTTATCTTAGTTTATTTTAGGTACCTCCAAGAAAGAAAAAAATCGATACCTAAAGTTTAAAATGTATTTTTTAAATGAAGTCTTTCTTGAAGCGTTTTATTATTTTTATTGCAAGCTAATAGTTTAACTTTAATATTTAAAGTGATTTACTGTATTTCACACCGAATTTAAATTGTTTAGAATTATTTTTTAATCGCTAAAATCAGCTATACTGAAAAAATCTGTCAACACAACATAATTCACTTTATTAAAAAATGTCTGAAACTAAAATATTTTTCTTAAACTGTGAGGAAGATTAATTAATTAATTTAAAGTTTAATTAATCTGAATTAAAGCAATTTCTTTTTGTTTAAAATATGGCAGAAAAGCATTTTTTCACACGGATGTCATTGTTTTTATGGGGTGTTACTGTTAACACATTTATTGATAACGTGATATTTTGCGTTTTTTAGAGAAATAGCATATAACTAAAAATTACTTAAATGCAACGTGAACGCCTTTTTTATATAATACTTAATTTCCCAATAATCATAAACAATTAAGAAAAATATTCTAAGTAATGCAATATTTTACTGAATTTTAGGTAATTTGGCTGAAGAAATTTTACAAAATTAACAATAAATTTACTATAGTTATCCCTCTTATTTTATAATACCGTGTATGGACGTCTGTATTTACAAAAGATGGCACGCACAAAATTCTTTTTAAAATACTGGAGATCGCTGAATTGTAGTAAGCTTTTCCATTTATGATAAATAAATAGTTTTTACCTAAGAACAATATCATGGAACTACTACAAATTAATACAGAATTTTACAAGAAAACTATAAAATAATTAGAAATTAAAAAAAAAATTCTTGTAAAATTCATTATTCATCGAAAAAATGATTTTCTTCAGACAAGAGTGTCCTTAATATATCTTATTCATAAAAGGAATTAAATATTTTCTAATTACATAATGTCTAATAATAAATAAATAATAATAAATAAATAAATAAATAGAAAGGTAATGAAGGAAAATAAGAAGAAAATATTAAATATCAATTGCGAGATGTCAGAATGCATAGATGTTAGCAAAATAAATAGCACGAAATACATATTATAAATTGGAGATACCAAAATCAAACAAGCACAACAATCTAAATATCGAGGAAGTGTTCTAAGAGAGAACGGAAAGAGCGACATTGAAATCTGAAAGCGCATATGGATAGCGAAAAATGCCTTCCAGTTGCTAAGCGAATTAATAAGAAACAGAAAAAAAATCTCAGAAACAAAGAAAAGAGTATTTAATTATGTAATACCAGTCCTCCTATATGACAATGAATGCCGGACAATAGTTTCACGGATAAAGAAGAGACAGAATAGAAATGTAATTCTACAGAAGTTTTCTGAGAATACCATGGACCGAACATAAGCAACGATGAAGTTTTAGAGAAAATGGAAACAAAAAGAATCTTTATACTTAACCACAGAATGAAAGAGTTGAAATTTCTTGAGAACGTAAAAAGAGCTTGAAAAATTTGATATTCATAAGACATTAATGTCAAGGGACAGAAGAAAACAATGCATAACCTACCTAGTGAGCAGGAGTAAATGAATGACAGAGCAAGGTGTATAAGAGATAACAAAAAGATAACATTTATTAAGAGATATAAAGACAGGACATTGTGGAGAACCATAATCGTTAACTTCTTACACGGCATACAGAAGAATTACTTAGCATAGCTTATCAGCGTTGAATGTAGAATCGGCGAGATCAAACTATTAACTCGTCTATAGGATTCAATTTTGGCATAAATGTCACTGGAAAAAGCATGAATTCATCTTTTCTCTCCTCAGCTATGTGGTATATAGCAAGATAGACTAGGATCTTTAGCTTTGGATAGACGACAGTCTCGGAGAAGGACTACGCTGGATTCAAAATAACTCCATTATAGCTCTGAAGAATTAATGACAAATCACAGATAATAAAAAGCTCTTGACAGAAATAATCGCATACATGCTGAAGGAATATTGCATTAGAAAAATCTGTTCTACGCTGGCGAGCCATCTCAGTCTGTCCATAAAATTTATATTTACTGTGTCTCATATGATTAACCTTTTTAACCTTTTCTAATTTTTCGAAACTGTGTGATTCACCAAAATAATTATAATAGATTGAATGTCTCTTTTTCAATGTAGTAATTTTCTTTAATTTCACATGATTAGCTACTTTACTGAAACATTTTGAAATTAAAAAATTACAACTACAGAAAATTCGCAACATTTATGAAAACAGATTATTTGCATGAAAATTAAAAACAACGTCGTTGTCATAGCGACAAAGTTATAAAGGTTGTCATATATGTATAGCCCATGTCCGGATAATACTTTAGAAAGCATTAATGTATCACAGCATCCCGAATAGCAATACAGTGTCCATATTTATTGGTAAATTGCAATCAGTCAATGTAAAACATCCTCTTCAGAATGTTCCACAATTAGGTTAATGTGAAAAAGCTAGCTGCTTCATGAAACAAGTAAACCTATTTTATTCAGATCTTCTATAGTTTGCAACGACGTATATGATGGGGCGTTATTGCACATGAAATTTTTTTCTTTTTTTCTGAACATATTTGGATTCTCCTTGAACCATGGCTCCAGGTGTGCCTTCAAAATGTCAATGTATATCTGAGCTGTCATCTTAACACAGTGTGAAACTCGCTGGGGGATCAGCAATTCACCACATACAATATCACCCTAAAACATCACTACCTTTGCCTTGTTGATTTTTCAATGTGTGGGAGCAATTTCCACTAATACCAACCTAACCTTTGCTCTCTCTGGTTTCACATGTTTTACTATTTAGGGGCCGAGATTTCGTGCTTTTCGAAACTTCCTCGCTGTTTTGACACTGAAAAATTTAATAGCTTGACAGTGACAGGTTTTTATGACATCTCTTGATACGAGACACATCGACGCGATAAAATCATCAACTAGCCCTTATCACAGCTGCATCAAGGTTCAGGATCTTCAACAAACTTCTCAATTTGAAGCTGCCTGTTGATCACTTTTACAATTTCTAACTTTAGTTTACCTTTTGAAAGCTTTAAAGTTGTTAGCCATATTAAAGATTCAAACATACAACATTTCGTTTCCTATAAGTATTTATTTTATATATTGATAATAAAATAAAATCATGTGAGATGTAGCGTATTTCAAACTGATCATATCTAGCGTCACCTATCTCTATATTTTTCCCTGTCTGCTCCCTTTTATCTCAGTGTATTAATCTCTCTCAAAGGCATGTGCGCAGATACATTAATGTGTACACGCACATCTATCCACATCTCCCGACGTCTTCCCCTTAGGCTAAACTCAACGAGACCTATATTTCTTAAACGTAAGCTGTCTGTTCTGTATTTCTTATTCTAAATCAATTGAATTGCCATACTTTTAATTTACTCTTTTTGTACACGCAAACATTGAATGTTTCCCCCACCCACCAACACATACAGTCATCCTCTTTTTAGTTTTGGCCGGCCATCTTGCCTAAGCTGCCCTTGTCTTTCTGCAACAGGTACACATTCCTTTATCATGTGATGAAACCATCTTAATTGTATTCATTCATTCATTCATTCATCTGCCAATCCTACTTCTAGATTTTTCTCCTGTTGCATCTTGATGTTCATGATATCGTGAACATAACTTTTCTGTTGGTTATTTAGTTTCGATCATTTCGAAGTGGGACACCAGATTTTTGTTCTTTCTTTCAGATTAACATCATCGTCTTGTTTTTGGGGGTTTTTTTTGTTTTGTTTTTTTTAATCAATGAATTCTCGGCAGATTCATTAAATTCAGTCAGAAATTAATAGTAAACATTTTAGCTTTATAGTGAACCTAAAATAAAAATCATTACATTCCGGAAATATATATTTTATCTGAGTATCTATTCAGTTATACAAGTTTATTCAATGTTGTCTTCAATGTACACGACTCCCCGGCCAAAAATAAATAAAAAATGGTTCCCAATTCAATTGAAGAAATGATTAATGTAATATAAGCTATCTGAAGAGTACGATGATATTTCCAGGTGACAAAACTTTCTCAGAAATTATAATTTGTATTTTATTAATTCTCTAAGCGGAAGATTCATTAACATTTTCAATACGACGTTTTCGAGAATAATCTATTCGTATTTTTAATTAATGTATTCATGAAAACTATAATAAGCATTCCTCAAACATTTTCAACACAAAAATATTTTTTAGGAATTGGACAAAAATATCAGTAACATTATGAAACACAACGGATACTATTTAAAGAAATCTGACGGAATATAAATATTAGATCAAAACCTTTATTGAGGTGAACAAAAAACTCGGAGAGTTGAGGTAAAGGGAGATAACTGATACTGAGATATCTGGAAGATGCATGGCATGTGGAACTAGAACAATCTATCCTGGTGGATGAAATAAAGTGTTCAATTCGAAATTCCAATCACCTGAGGAAGGCCTACGAGTACAACGGCCGAAACATCGTGAATACGGCAACAAAGATGAGGGCAACAGTCTGAACAATGTAAATAGTGTAAATAATTAACAAATATAGATAGATAAGGAAGAAATGTATCTTATAATTTAAATATTCCACATTAAAGAAATACAAATTATTTCATAAAACGTTAATGTTGTAGCTTTTACGTTTTAATTTTTAAACAAATGATTTTTCTGTTTAATAAATGTTAAGTTATCGCCGAACCAAATGTGCTAACTCACGTATGGAAAAAGGCCCAAATTGCCCTTCCGAATATTGACCAGTATCTGCTGATTAAGCATTGCTTCCGGTTTCTAACAGGTTCTAGCTATGTTGCCGGTAACACGGTGACATTTGAAATGATAAATTACCGAATTGATATGGTGGCGTGGTAGAACATCCTCCGGATCTATCTCAACATTGGATGGGCAATCTAAATCGATTGCTTCAGCAGCCTATAAATAAGTGCTTCCATCAGCATATCAGTTCATACATTCGTCTTATTTAACAAAATAAATGAAGCACTCAGTGAGGATCTAAATATTGTCCTGCGTCACTTTGCTGCCCCACTTCAGTAGACAAGATATAAATATTTACTAAGCTCAGATGATCCCTGCATATTCTTGAAATTTTCACTTTTGAAATCATAATCATTACTTGATGAATCAGAGCGGGAATTTCAACTATCAAACTGATCCTTTAGTACAGGGTATACGCATAATTAATATAAATTTTATTTTTAGTGGATACATGTTTTTGAGATGATAATCCTGTTTTTTTTTTTTTTTTTTTTTTTTTCTTAGAAGGAAAATTAATATCAACTGACCGATAAGAAACAGTACCACTAAAGAATAACGTGTTTCCCAACAGAATCTGTATTTTCCATCTCTTATAGCCGAAGATTTTAGATACCAATCTGGCCACGGGAAATAATCAGCAAGGTTCATTTAACTTCATATAGAAAACGCATGTCTCAGTGAGACCTCTTCGACTCTACATCTACTAGCTTCATTTTCATACCCTTTAAAAACGTCTATAGTAATAAAACACATTATATTGGATTATAAAAAATCTATATAAAATTATATATATTATATAAAATTTCAAACATGCCGGAAGTTTGCGTTCAAGCATGTAAAACTGTCGCTGTTCGGTTTTGAACTATGTCCAAACTGCTGTATCCTGAATACTGAGCAATTTTACCCTTTAAATATAACATGGCATAAAATTATATTTTATCACACACGTTATATAAGTTAATATGAAATATTTACTTATATTCTCCGTAAAAGTAACACGATAAGTAGACATTTCACTTATTAATGCAAATGCTCTACTCTTGATATCATGTCCTATAATTACAAAAACTGCCTTAAAACGTTATTATCCTGAAATATCCTAGTCGGCTTTGTCTTCTTTTTTTTTTTTCAGCGAAACACATTCTTGGTTGTGTGGATTCTTTAATTTTACTGGTATCCATCCACGACCATTATCGCCGATAGACAACTACCTCAGCCAACAAGCAGATCTTAAGCCAACTTATGATTATCGCGATTTGCAAAATTTGCGATAACCAAGTCGCTGCGCATGCGTAGACAGACATATACCTTGAAATCAAGGAAAGAGAGTCAAATAAGATACGCAACAGTTGTGGAAAGGTAAAAAAGAACAGGAATTGAGACCGAAATTCAAGCGGGAGAGAGAACGAGAAAGCTCGAGTGATAAAGATTAATTAATCTTATATACAGTATTTTTTTTTTTAAATTTACTTTCTTATCAGAGAAAAAGAAAGATGAAGAGGTAAGTAATGCCGTATTTTCTGTCCTGGCTGACAAAAGATAGTGTTGATGACAGGTGCGCGTGCTGAAGTAGTTGCACAAGCGGTAAGAATGATAGGGCGGAGGGAACTCGTTAGCAGTAAATTGGGGAGGTGTTGGCTGGTACAGCGCAGTTCAAACCAAGAGTGCCCCAGAACACAGCACGTGCCGAATGGTTGAGTTTACTCTCCCCTGAATTATGAAACCTCCAACCCCCACTGTTTTACTTACCTGGAATCAGTTTACCGATCTCCGACACGTCCTTCTCAACCCCTATCAGTCTTTTCACTCTTTATATATTCTTTTGTTTGTTTGTTATCTTTGACTTAAAAAGCCAGCAACCACCCCAGTCTGCTTTTCGAAAGGTGCTTTTTTGCAGGTGGTTGGTTCGAAAGAAGCCAGTCACGCACGTTTCTTCAGGTGGGCGGGACACTCGAAAAACGTTGCAGGTGGATCGGGTAAAGTATAAAGAAAGAGAGGTGTTCTTGATGTGTGGTTGTAGGGGGTAATTGTTTCATTGATGGGAGGAGGAGGGGGAGCGATAAGAGGAATGAGCCAAGGTAAGCGTGAACCCTATACGAGAGATAACAAAAATAACTATCAACCTGAATTTAACTACACACATCAATTTATGAACATACGTTGGGTGATACATGTTTGGAGTTTTGTCTTAAACTATCCAGTATTTAATAAATATCGTTTTAAACACACATATGCATACACCTGTACATATAAACATATTTTTAACAAAAATTGTAGATATATGTATGTCTGCCTTATATATTTGTGTGTGTCTGTGTGTTTCTGTTACTTATAAGTATCTGTCACAGGTTTTCTTGTTTATCTTTTCTCTCGGCAACCATACTCTCGCTTTCTCTAATTTTTATTTTCTTTCTTTCTATCTAGCAGGATGTATCCATGAAGCTGGTTCTCTATAGCGGTACAAGTTAGTATATGCTTACGGACATACAGCATGCGAGTTTTCATTTTTGTTCCTGGTCATTTTCTATATACTGTGTCCCTTCAGGAAGTGGGCAACAATGACTCTCCACAACTTCCGATGTAATTCTTAATGTTTATTTTATTACTATCTGTCTTACTTCCTGTTCTGTCAAAGATTTATGCACTTACCTATGTATTGTGAGTGTTGAATTTTCAAGCCTTCTTTCCTGTTTCCCAGAAGTGATGTTTTGTTTGTATTTTCCTTAATATTTTCTCCTTCTTTTGGACTCTCTTTCTTTGGTATCTTCATCATTCTTCTGTATAACGAAATCTTCTACCTCACGTTTTCTATGTATCTGTGAAGAAATTGTCCAGCATTCACTGCCATATAGGAGCATTGATATTACATAACACCTCACAACTCTTTTCTTTGTTTCTAATGAAAATTCCATGTTCTTAACACTTTTAAGAGAAAAAAGCACAGCCGATGAACTGGGGATGTCAAAATGAAATAAGTAGAAAAGTTTTAAATATCTGGGGTGTGTTTGAACAGATGAATGAAAATGTGACACCGAAATCTGAAGGAGTATTGCAATAGCAAAATGACGCCTTCCAAAAAATTTACACCTAGTAAGCAAGTTAAAGATTATAAAAATGTTTATCTTAGATTGTTTGTCTGTCTATAAATCCGTCGTAAGCTTAGTAATGTCAGTAATATCAGAATTACGTTAACTGCTTTCCTCACAACGGAATATTTTAGTTATAATACTAAGTCATATAAAAGCCTATGTTATGAAAATGTCTAAACATAGCTTGTTACGTGGTAACAGTAGAAGAATAGCATTTGCGGACCATTTATGATACCATTTAATACACAACTGCCGTAAATCGCTGCAATGATCCAAATAAGTGGTTATTGCCGTTTCTTCTACCAGTAATGTTATCGTATGCAGTCGTTCGGACCCGATGCCCAACAAATAAGGATTCTATACCAGTCTGGATATCTACTAGAACTTATTTTCAGTGGGCGATACACAGATGACACTCTGTTGATGATAGATCCATAAGGAAAACGAAAAAAACCTTCTAGACAAGGTACTAAAGGAAAGCGGGGGAAAAAAAGAATAACCATCAACTGTAAGAATACAGAGGAAAAAAAAGATTGAAGATTTCAACAGATTAAATATCTGGGAAGTGTTTTAACAACGTATGAAAAATACGACACTTAAATTCGAACTAGCATTGGAATAGCAAAAAATGCATTTCAAAAGCTGAGCGTACTACTTACTAACAGAAATATTTCTTTAGAAAGGAAAATGTGCTGAAATGTTATATAGTATCAATCCTCTTGTATGGCAGTGAATTCTGAACAATATCTTCATAGATGAAAAGAATATTGAAATCAACAGATGTGGTTCTATAGAAAGATGCTGATAATTCAATGAGCGTGTAAGCAGCGAAGAAGTATTGAGGAAAATGGAAGCAAGAAGGAAAGAGACAGCTGGAATTACTTGGACACATAAGGAACGAAGGAATTGCTTTAAGAATTAAATACTAATATCACCGCCATTAATATGAGGGGGTCAGGGTAAGACTACTAACATTAATACGTTTTTCTTTCGCCGGTTGAGTTCGAGAAATTTATCAAAGAAAAAGAAAAGCGAGACAAAGTTCTCAACCTCGACAGAGAGTTCCGAAATTTGTGTGATGTCAACATTGTTATATCATTGGAAATGTCTTGCAAAGTAGCCTGGATGAATTTGGAGATCCTCAGATGATTTAGAAGATTTCTGAATCTTCCTCGAATCTCCAAATTAATAAAAACTTCTAGAATATTCAGGATAGTGTAAGATTGAGAGTTGATCTTACTTTATCACCAATGAAAGTCACCTTTTATAACATATATGAGGATTCAATGAATACAAATAATAAAAATGTCATAGTAGCTGTATCGTTGAATGATATGTAAAGGAAATGCAACAAAGGTTATAAATTTACAAATTCGCAAGATTAAATCTAAAATAGAAATCGAGATAAATATCTTGTGTTAGTGAAAATGTTAAAGAAATAAAAAATATGTTAACAGTCTTGAAGACAAAGAGGTTGGAAAAAGTGGAAATCCGTGGAAGAATCGAAACTATCCTGAAGACAGCACCACTAAAATCAGCTACAACAATATGGCCAATAATGAAATACTGAAGGGATTTGCTGTCACTTGATAGCCAGTGAAAGCCACCAGTCGTTACGGGTAGGAAAACACAATGATTAAGAATAATGTATTTTTAATAAAGTAGTTGCATGCAAAAGATTCAGTTTTTACTGGCTACGCATTTTTTTTTTCTTTCTAGCGTGTTAAGGCGGATTTAAATAGATTAAAAATTGAAAAGACATCACTTCTCTGCAAGTTTCCAATGTTGATTCCTGAGTAAAGTCGGAAATAAATACCGCGTTATATCAACCGAATACAGAAAAAAAACATGAAGAAAGAACAGATAAAGAAGAGAATAAATATTTTCTTTCTTCTTTTTTTTTTTTTTTTTTTTGTAATTGCATTTGGCTGTGGTTGATGTTGGAGTGTAAGGAAAAAGATACAAGAAAATCAAGGAGACTAAAGATTTGGAAGGTTTTAGTTGAGTACGGTAATGATAGAATTAATTACTATCTCTTCATTGTATTGCACTTTGTTCATATATGGTTGTCTATTCGTCTGATGATATCTAAGGAGTTAGATAGACATACATAAAAATATTCAATATACTTCTACAGCATTAATGTGTCCAAATATTTATCACTTCCACTATAAATATGCAAGATTTATATTAGATTAACTATGAAAAAATAAAGATTCATCTGTCAGAATTGACATTCTAAATTCTTGCCGTTTGTGCACAAAAGTTGATATTTAAACAAATCCGACATAAAAGACATCAGGCAGGACATTGAAAAAAAGACATAAAATGGGGCCACCTATAAGTTAAACGTCAATTGAGCCAGTTGACCAAATCTTTTCGCTTGAACTAAGAGACGACTGAATTATATGAAACCTTGACTAGAAAAAAAAAAAATACCCGGCTTTAAATTTAACGTTAAGTCAGAGCGAATAAAATCCACTTACCAAATATTTTATTGTAAACCACCAACATGTAAATTTTTTATGGTATTACTTCGTTTATTTGTATTTTAAGAAATTGGAAACGTTTTACTCAGTTTGACATTATTATATTGTTATAATCGTGAATTAAATCAATATCAAGTTTTTGATTGTGCTAACAGGAATAGGAATTTTGATGGCAACTTTTAAATCTTATTATTGAGTGAAAGGGCAGAAAGCCAGCTAAGTTTCACTCGGTTGAAAATATACGAAAGTCAGTATACCAATGATGAGGCTATACAAGGCAAAACTAAATGTTCATGATATGGTGAGAGGTTTTGAGAAAAACAGCATTAAACCTTGCAAGTAGGTCCTATCTCCGAGTCCAATGAGACGATCCCGGATTGAAAATGTTTCTAAGCATCTAGATTTGACTCATAAATCCTAATCTATAAAACAAAACCAAAAATTGATACATGACATCTAGACACCTGACCATGATGTTCTCCATCTAGTACCACTTATGAACAGACATGTATAGTGCGTCAGCGTCTATGGTAACCTGGTTGTGGTCAACCAAGTAACAAGAAAATCTGTGACATTAAACAGAATATTTAAAATAGCCCATCTTAATTTAATAAACAAACCATGTATATGTTAATACCGCCAATAAATTAAGATCAGGTGCCCCGGGAGCCATGCCTAGTGCATCAATGGAGTATTTATAAATAATTATATCAATTTACTACTGATTCCAGTCGTTAACTTTTTAATCAAGGCATTCTTTGTGCTTCTTCAGCTGCCTGCAGCAGTTGGTTATCTCATACTTCATTTAGTCCCCGGAGGTAATTTTTTCGCATTCCGTTGTTAATGAAATATCGTATCAGTTAATTATTCGTTGGTGTCTCCTCCCCTGAACAAGGGTACATATACCACCGACCATAGGAATTGAACTCATCTTGTTTGTCATTTAATGAGAATCATTTTGCGTTGCTGTAGTTGAAATTCTAACAATTATGGTTCATAGAATAGTGCTTGCCGGTTCCTTTTGCAACGGGGATGCTGAAGTTAGACCATTACTCCAATCAGAGATAGATTTATTTTTTGATGTTACATTCTCCTAACCTTTGTATAAATGGCAGTACTTACAAGGCACAGGTGGCTTGAATTCTGAGATTCCTTCTCATAGACTGTTTGCCATCTAAGGCTATAGGACCCAGTTTGTCTTGCTATTTTACACATAACTAGAGGATTCATGCCTTTCTAAGAGTATTAAAACATAATTGAATGCAATGAATTCGACTGGAATTCGAAATTAGCTCTCCAATTCCTCAATCAGAGACGTTGACCATTACTCTACTGTGCCTACGTGATTGATCTCACAAGCGTAAAAGTACTATATTCGCTTAATCAACGCATATCAAATATTCACACAAATTAATGGAGAATTTGGTGGTGAAAAGAGTGTAAAGATTAATTAGAGTACAAATGTTGTCAAGGCTATGTACTTTGTTTCAGTCGAAGAAGTTGACAAGATAAATGTCCTCCAATGCATCGTATCGTCATAATGGGCAAAAGAATATAACCTCAAAACAATTAATTAGTAATAGTTTAAGAAAACTAGCTATTATAAGCTGGAACGCACTTTATATTGCTCATATAAATCTACCCTGAAAAGTTTTCGAAGATCGGTTGGTATTTGTAATCATATTTTGTTGTGCAATGTTTTACATACTGACATGATATAGAGAATGAGATTGAAAAATACTGGGATCTATAAAACAATCAACTGATAGATATGTCTCAGGACAGACAGAGATAGGCAAACAAAGAGGAAGGAAGAGCAGAATAGGTAGATATAAAAATTTGAAGATAGATAATTTATATTATGAATAATCTATGGTCGTCTCCTATTTGGGCATCTTTGCGTAGGGCAAAGTTACTTTACAATATCTGTTTCTGTGATTGAATAATGTACATTTCAAAAGGGTTTAGTTAAGCGTGGGATTTGATTTAAGGGATCACTAGGACACGTGTGCGCGTATATATATACTAGCAGTAGAGCCCTGCGTTGCCCGGGGGGATGTAACAGTAAGAGACAGATCAAGTATCGACCATCATAAAGACTGAAAAATAAAATTGACAAAGATCATTGTTTAAGGTTGACGGACACGCATGTCTTAATTAGTTTTTTTTGTTTGTTTGTTTTTTACGAATTGGTTAACCCAAACTCAAACAAAACATTGTTTTCAATCGTTATGAGTCTATCGATTGAATAGAATTTTATTATAAACAATTGTCTTGTAAATGGAATTTTTAAAGCATTCTGAATGTAAAAATAAAGAAAAAAGTGTGCAAGACAATAAGAAACACTACCTGCCTAAAAAAGTGAAGTTTTGTTGAAATCGGTTGAAAAATGTAGGAAATCCGATCCCATATATAAATGAACACACACACACACACACACACACACACACAAACACAAACAACCTGGGTTTTATAATAAGTATAACTCGATATGAGTTGTCCCCCTATCATTCTGGCGACAGAATGGTGTTTTATTGTGTTTTCAAATTGATTTCGTGCAAAAACAATTGTGTTTTTTTCAATTTTTGGCGCTGTCAGAACCACCGTAAGTTAATTTTACGCAGTCCTGTGAAGTTTTGTTGAAATCAGTTGAAAAATGTAGGAAATCCGATCCAATATATAAACGTACACACACACACACGTGAGACGTGAACAGAAAGAACATGAGACGTGATTATAGACCGAGAGAGTGACGTGAACAGAAAAAGAGAGGCGTGAAGAGAAAGTGAGAAGTGAATAGAGAGCGGGAGAGAGAGACATGAACAGAAAGAGAGAGACAGAGTGAACAGAGAGATAGAGAGCCGTGAACAGAAAGAGAGAAGGGAACAGTGAACATGAAGAGAGAGAGAGATGTGAATAGAAAGAGGGATAGGCATCAACGGAGAGCGAGAGAGAGACGTGAACAGAGAGGAAGACGGAAACAGAAAGGGAGGTGGGAGATAGACGATAATGGTTAAAAGATAAAAATGTATAAATGTGACGCTGAAAAAGTCTCGGGTCGACTAAAAGTATTGACCTTACCACCCACCTTCTAATTTAATTATTTGATCAGATTTTAGGAGGTATCTCTGGAAGAATATTTTTCTGTGCCCACTTTAGAGAATGATCGCCAGATTAAGTTAAATTCATGAGATACTGAAACTATGATAGGTGTTTTGAAAAACGAGAGGTGTATGCTTAAATCTGCTGAAAAAAATGGATGTTTTCATTGGGAATGAAGGGGAAAGATTATTCAGTTCTGATGTGAATATGTTGTTACCATAGAATTTTCCCGTTTTTATTTAATTCTGCTTGTTCGTGTCAATATTGAACCATTGAAGACATTAATCACCTTTATATTTTTTGACTATTTTAAATATTCTTTAATGTTTATTTTTCTTTTCTGAATACACTCCTACCATCCATGCCCGATTCATGAAAGCGCTCAGTAATGTCTGTTTAAATCAAGAGCAAAAGTAAAAGAAAAAACTAATTTTGTCAAATCAGTCGCTTTTCACCTGCTGCCGACGGACGCCATCTGTTGCTTCTTGCGTCGCACCTGCCACTAACATTCCTTGAGTGTCTGAGACGCAGCACTCACTGAACAACTCCGACCACGTCACGCTACCTGCCATCAAATCTTTCAGCCTTTCATTGACTTTTACAGAAATTCAGCCTTCATGGCTCTGTGTTTGAAGCGCTTGGCTGACGGAAATAAGAAATATTTCACTCCGGTTAAAGTTTAACTCCAAGATATGGTGGCAGAGAAAGTCACATTTTCTAAGAAATAACAGTGTTTAAGGCCAAGTGAAAATTTTGAATGAATTCGACAGTTTCTGTGTACATCGAAATTAATACTGTGAAGCATGTTGAAAGCATCCATTATATTAAAAACGTAGTGTGGTCGATTCCTCATTACAATTGATCGTTCCCCAGTTGTTCTTGACCGGCTGGAAGGGACATCAAGAGGAAAATTTTTATTTAATCGCATGCTGACCTAAAAAACAAAAAAAAAAACAATTATCAACATCCTTTGGTTGGATAACGCGTTTTATAATTATTAAATGAATAAAAAAAAAAAATAATGGGGTACATATAGAAAGCTTAGTTTTTATTTCATGATATATATATATATATATATATATATATATATATATATATATATAATAATTATTATTAAATATTTAACAGAGTCCACCTTAGAGAACGGTAAATATTAAAAAGTGCTTGGATGTAAACACAATCCTGGTGTTTAAATTGAACTGTGGAAGAACTTTAAATATTAAAAAAATAGCTCCTTACATTCCAAAAATCATAGTTTCATCCATTAAGGTCTCGTCAGATGGTAGAGGTGGCACAACAGGAATTGTTACAGAAGGCGAGTGGTGGGGCAAAAATTAGGAAGTATGGTATACTGGGGAGTAAAAAAAAAAAATTGTTATGCATTCAAAAAAGAGACAGATAGTACAGATTTTGTTAGAGACACAAATATTGTGTGCTTGTATCTTCCTTCACACACACACACACACACACACACAACACAGAATCGTAAGAATTCCGATACAAGAAAAACAAATCTGTTTCGTGTATGTGATTTTTGATTTGATTAATTTTAAACCGGATAAAAGTATCCAGTTTTGACGTTTAAATAATTGATAGGTCCTTTCAGTAATAGACAAATCATTTCTATATGAAAGTCTAATACCACAATTCTGCAACTTTTATATCTCACAAGGAGAACTGGATTTTGTTGGAAAGGAAATACAACTGGACATTATTGTATGGATAATAAAAGTTTATTTTAAAAAAGCGTAGTATTCTAGTTGATATCTGTAGCTGTAGAGTGTACTGTGACTTCAAAAAAGGAATGACATTTTTTTTTCATATTTGAATATATATATATTGGATATATATATATATATATATATATATATATATATATATTAAATATAAAATACATACATATATATATATATATATATATATTCAAATATACATATATATATATATATATACACTGCAAAAACTCAGGGTTAGAAATACGCTCACTTTAAAACAAAAATTAATGCTATACAAGTGCATATATATCAATGGGTTGAAAGTGGGTAATGGTTTGTGTTAAATAAACAAATATATCATGATGAATAGAGTTATAAATAACATCGATTCGTTATACTCCAGAAAATGCTGAAATTAGACGACAACATGAGGGTGATTAGAGAAATTTTACAATTTAATTGGACAAGCCGTCACAAAAGAAATTTTGAAATTTTAACAGTTAAAAGATGTTCCTTCTTTATAATTCACACCCAATATACCTCTTCCCACCATACATTATATATATATATATATATATATATATATATATATATACGTGTGTGTGTGTATTGTACATGTTTATTTAGACACTAGTACTATAAAATATGAACTAAATGACAATATGTGTGCATATATACATATTTAGATATCGATTTTCACATTAACAATGAACTAGATAGATAATGGAATACAGGAGAGAAAAAGAGTTTATTTTTTTTAATAATTTTACCCCACACATATACCTATAAAAATATATATTAATAAACAGGTAGAGAAAGAATTGCAATTTTAAAAATTGATATTGTGTTTTTACTTTTTGTACGTTTAATTATGCATTCTTAATCATGTTTGTTCTATATTGCCCGTATGATTCCAAAGAGCTTGGAACTTATGTGACTAAAATCTTCGGCTCAGTTCTTTACGTTTTGAAGAATCTGTTAATATCGTCTGGAGATTTTTTCAAGTAAAACCGACAATAAACTCCTTAAACTCATTCAACTGGTGTTAGTTTTAAAACATCATTTCCTTTACATCTTTGCCAGATAATACCACAAGAAGAGATATTTTAAATAATGCCCATCTTTACTAAGAGATAGAAGCACAATAGTTTCTATGAAGCTCACAAATCCTTACTCAACTTATTTAAATCTAATTTGAATTCTCCACACAAGCACTTAGTATATGCATCGCTCTACGACAAGCGCCCATCACAGATATTTATTATGGCACTGAAATTTTTTTTTGGTCATAAGTAAAAAATTACATAAAAAATTATTGATTGAAGAGCTCAGAAATCATCGCTCAAAAGCAGACAATTATGTGACTATAAAAATGATAGCACACACACACGTTTACCTCAAATGAATAAACAAGTAAATGTCTCTATAAAGTATTTTTCATGTTTTTTTTTTTTGTTCAATTTAATATATAAAATGTTTTAAGACTTTCTTTATATGTTTTTGGAAAAAATAATGCATTTTGAAGTTTAATAGATATATTGCAGTTTGGACGTAATGAATCACTCTTCATAGTTTTTCTGTCATATTCACCCATGAAGCGATCAAAATAATATAGGTACGAGCCCATTTGCAATACAGTTTTATGATTTCTTTCCACTTTTTTTATATATATATTATATATATATATATACCAAAAAAACGATACCTAAGGTTTAAAAATGAATTTTTTTAAAATGAAAAAATCTTTCTTGTAATATTATTTTAAAATTAATTTCTAGCTAATAGATTAAATTTAATATTATCAATAAACAAAATACTTTGCTGTATTTCAAAACTAATTTAAATTGACTGGAAAAATATAGTTATGAAGTCGAGAAAATAACTGATTTTATCGCCATTTGTCATCATAATGTAAGTCTCCTTATGAAAGAATCTTTAAAAAAATTACTTTTCTGAAACTTTGAGGAATATTATTTGATTTAAAGTTTAATTAATCAGATTTGAAATAAATATTACTTTAAGTTTAAAATATCGCAGAAATACATTTTTAACACTGTGGTAATGGCTTATTTAAGTTGTTGACAGGTTCGTATCTTGACTGGCAGACAGAAGTTTAATTTTTTTCTACGGTGGATATATCTGTAAAAATACTTGAATAACACGTGAGCGCCTTTTTATATTATTTTAACTGCCCAGTAATCTTTAAAATTTAGTAAAATCTTTTCCGTAATATAACGTTTTAGTAAATTTTAAGTACTTTGTCTTTAAATTTATTATTGTTTTCGCTCTTATTTTCTGATAATGACATGTATCGACACTTGTATTTACAAAAATCAGCACGAAAAAATTCAAAATTCTTTTTAAAATATTGGGGTCACTGAAATGTAGTAAACTTTTTTTATCAATGATTAGTAAGTATAGCTTTTACTTAATAACAATATCACCTAACCGGTACAAATTAATACAGAAAATTAAAAGATTTGAGACAATAAATTATTTTAATTATTTTTTTAAATGATAACAATTCTTGTAGAAATTCAATATTCATCGATTTTTTTTCCTAAGGCACTAGTGTTCTTAATATATATTTTTCATAACATTAATTAAAGGTTTTTCTAATTAAATAGTATCTTAGTTTTATTGCATTTTTTATTTTATCATTCAGAGCAGATGTTTTATAACTAGCGGTCCTGGTTTACAAAAATAATGATTTAAATTCAAGTTCTGAGTATAACATATAAACATTAAGCTTAGATCAAAAATTAATTTCTCGAAATTTCATAAAATAATTGGTTGTGTGTGTGTGTGTTGGTTCCAGGTAATTAAAAAAATGTTTTAACATTCTTAAAAATAAAGTATTTCTAAAATAATCTCATTCATTTGTGAATAAGTCCTAAAAATTTCGATTATTTGATTTTTGCAAGAATTTCCAAATCAATGTGTTTTTTTTCACCACAAAAAAAAAAAAAAAAAAAACGCTAAAAATGCCCTGATCTCCCACACACACGCTGATACATGAAGAACAAGATTTTAAAATAAAATTTAGAACGTTTTAAAAAAGATACAAAAATATAATTTAATGAACAAAAATCCTTTATTATGTTACCTCTTAATATATATATATATATATATATATATATATATATTTACGATAAAACTTTGATTTTCATTAAGTCTGGGGACACTTTTTTATCGTGGTATGCCTCAATTTTAGCGATTCTGTAACTGTGTATGTATATATATATATATATATATATATATATATATATATATATAAAATATTATGCTTTTACCTGCATGTATAAATTCTCACATGGGCATATGTACGTACACGTTTATTTATTTTATGTAATTATTAATGAATTCTTCAGGCTGTAAGAATAAAAAGAGGTTTTTTTTTCAATTATTAATATTTTAGCTTATACATATCTGTGTGTGTGTGTGTGTGTGCTTGTGTGTGTGTGCTTGTGTGTGTGTGCTTGTGTGTGTGTTTTCTTTATATAAAATATTTTTTATAAAAACCTCTAGCATCTACAATATCTATTTTTTGTTTTATTTGTTATCTGAAAAATTGTCTTAAATAATAAAAGTAATGCCAACCTGTTTCTTACATCTATATTCCTAGCTTTCAAAATTTAACGCTATCTTCCCGACATCACCATGAAAAGTTTTCGCGCGAAAGTGTATGCAACCCTCTGTGTGTATCCTCCCCACACACCACTCGCCGACACTCAGTCTACCCAATCCCTATTACAGATCATTTGACATTGTGCATTGAACTGTGGAACAGATGCAAGACACGTGCCTAAGCGGTCGAACGGCGTCACGCCGTCTACGACGACAGGTGCAAAGCGAACGAACAACTCACACCTACTCTTTCCCCCCCAAAAGAAATAAAGAAATAAAAGACTACTTACCCGACTACCTTTTTTGACGACTTTATCTGACATACCTGTTTGGCCCCAACCAATTAAACACTCCAATTTTTTTTAGCTTACCTTTCTTTAGCTTATCTTACATTGTCACCGATGCCTATATATATATATATATATATATATATATATATTTGATATATATATATGTGTGTGTGTGTGTATGTGTGTGTATGTGTGTGTGTGTGAATGAATGATCTATCTTTATACTAAACTTTCAAAGTGATTGTTGGAACTTAGTAATTGACTTCAGGGGTCCTCACCGACAATCTTACACCTGCGTTAGCCTTTTTATCCACTCCTAATACCTCTCTTTTCATCATTGTGTACCCCGATTTTCTCATAGGCTTTTGTTTTCGGGTACTCAGCGTAACCAAACCCACGTCTTTAAACATCTCTCCACTTTACCTTCTATACCAAGTAATTCTTTCTTTTTTTTTAATTTTGTTTTCGCCCTGTTGCTTCTTCCAGTCAAACAGGTAGGCACACACACGTGTCTGTGTGGGATGCATCACTTGTTAACTAGATTTGATCTTGATTACGATCCATATGTGTCCAACTATCTTAACCTTGTGTCAATTTAAACTAAACTTAATGAATAACTCTATTATATATCGCGATATATAGACACCTCGCTCTACTTTTATTGTATTTTATTTTTTCTCATACTTATAGTTGTTAGTTCAATGCTCACTGAGTGAGATTTTATCAAAGCTAAAACATTTACTAAATATGTGTGTGTATGTGTGTGTGTGTGTGTGTGTGTGTGTGTGTGTGTGTGTGTGTATGCGTGTGTGTTAAGAAGTTAGTCTTGATGATTTCAGAGTTCCATCCGTAAGTCGACTTCAGTTTTCGGCGAATTAAAGATTTGGTGTATATACTTTCGAATTCGAACCAGTGTTCATTACTTTCACGCAAATAAAGCCAGGTGATGGGTAAATTGTCGACATTTTATGTTTTTAATTTCGCGCATACCAGTTGTTTGCTTTTGATTTTGTCGACTGCACAGTGTAGTAGGGTCAGTTGGGCACCGTCTATGAAAAAAAGAGCACCTTGACACAATTTTGAAACGGCATACTGCACTGCTTGGCATTCGTGCCAAAAGCTTCAATAAGAATATTTCAGTGGGTTTCAGTGCCAATCTGACGAGCAGAAGATTCGAAAAGGTAATGATGATTACGAAGGTACGGCATCTCAGAAAAATAACTTTGATCGTTCTGATAAGAAAAGAACTCTCGAGTTTGTTGCTGAATGCCTCAGACTCAACACGGACGCCTATATCAAGTGTCTTTGGGGGGCGGAGGTAAGTGCTGCCCTAAGTCAAGAGTAACTGCTAGAAGACCCTATGTTTAGCAACAGGATTCTGCACCATGTCACACAATCATGAAAACCGAGTCATGGCAGTTAGACAATTTCTGCGACCACATCACCCCTTAACCCTAGCCACTTAACTCCTCTTGATTATTATGTGTGGGGCGCAGCTGAGTGACAGACCAACAAAACACCTTGTAGCACCAAAGATGAACTGAAAGCAAGGATTGTGGCAGTATTCACCAACTTAAACAAGGACACTGTACAGAAGTGTTGCAGAAGATACCGAAGTCGTCTGGAGGCCGTGGTCAAACCAATGACGATTTTATTGAATAGATTTACTCTTTAGTATTTCAAAATATTTTGTGTTACTTTGATAAATATATCTGTTAAGTCAGATGTCAGTGTTATTTTCATTTTTGCGACAATTTATCCATCGCACCCTGTACCGTTAGGAAAAGTATGAGTCCATCTCCTTCGCCCTTCAACTCAAACTAAAATAGTAGGGGAAACTGGGCTCTTTAGCTTTAGTTGCTCCCAGTTTAGGAGGAAGACAAGCACTGAATTCAAAACCGGTTAGATATTGGGCTAGCCCGTGAAAAGTTTACTCGTGATGGAAAACTTAATATAAAATGCCGGGCGTGTTGATGTTGCGGCTCCATACTCAACAACTAAAATTTAAGAAACGAAAGAGAGACAGACAATATATATATATATTATATATTTAATCACCTAAAAGAACCTATTCTACCTGCCACCAATATGGATGAAGCCAAACTCCGGGTGAGCAACACTGTGCCTTCTTGAACTGATGCTTTCCACTGACATAAAGAGGAATTATATTGAATCAATTACTGGGTCTACTGCTAGGAAAGTTGGTTCACTCTGTAGTGCCAGACAATTCTTTGCGCCAGAATCTCTCTTGCACATTTATACATCCACCATTCCGTGCATTAAATACTGCTGCTATATTTGGTTTGGTTCTCTTATCTCGAGATTCTTGACAAAAGTCAAAGAACATTCTGTAATGTAATCGATTCTGGCATCTCGACATAGTCACTTTCCCGCCGATGGTATTTTCATGGCAACTGTTCGGATGTGTTGATCTTGGGGTATCGACTGCATGAATTTAAATCTGCTACTAGATTAACAACTAGTTTAATGTTGAGCTAGCTAGTCGTCATTTCTATTTTAACAGTTTCGCTTCTCGTACTCCTAGCCTGTGACACCCCCATTTTTGCTCCTCTGTCACCTACAATCTTCAAAAAGTTAAATGTAACGTCAATCGCCGTCTTCTGTCTTCTTGCACCTTATTCTTTTGTCCATTGCCTTGCTGAACCCTTTTCATTCACTTTCACTCTATGTAAACCGCTGCGACTGAGTGGCATTATCGCCTTCCTTTCAGTGAAAGAAAGCGTAAAACCAAGTTGGTAAGCTACTCTAGAATTCCAGTATGCCAAATCTCAATTTTGACAAAAATATGTTCGTTGACATATTATCTTTATGGTTTTCAATTTGAAACTATGGTGCTTTCAGTGATCATAAAAAAATACGGATTCAGTATTTATTGAAAGTGCTTATCTGGGATTAACAGTATAAAAAGAATACCCGCTCGGCCCGGTGGCTAGGATCAAAGTGTAGTATCTGCGCTTTGTGAGCTGCCGAGCCGGGTGTCTGTCGAACTCTCTGCTTGCAGAGAGGAACCCTGACGAAGCTCCGCCGAAGGGTAGGGTTTCGTTGGGGGAGGTTGACGGAACTAGCCTGCTTGGACGGGTTTAGATGGGTTTTATTTTTGGCTGGGCCTACGGGCTCGGACATACCCACATTAAAAAGGCCTTGTGCCACATTCAATTCCTGTGGGTGAATTGATAAATACCATCCGTCTAATAATAGATTATAATATATTAATAATGAGAAGGAAAGGGATTTTAAGCAAATTCTTTAGTTCGTCATTCCTCTCAAAGAATTGTTTTATATTTGCTCAGTCGGGGTTAATGTACTTATTAATATAAAATACTGATTCGTTCTACGACTATGAAACCATGTGAGTAAATATCGTAGAAATTAATACTCAGCCCTCAGTATTTCTGCCAAAATCGTGTGCATTATTTCACTCCCCTTCTCAGTATCCGACTGTTGCAATCTGTATCTTTAGCTCCACTGATTTCGGTTGTTTTCCAATGTTCTTTCAATATTCATTTATTTTACGTTCTCTTTCACTTCTTCTGTGTGGTTTCGCGAAGAATTTGAATTATTTGACAGACTTTTTTTTTATTATTGTAATACAGTTTGATCTCCCAATCTAGATCGGTTGAAAAAAGTGTTTCAAAGATAATAGCTTCAAATTAATCTCCGTAGAATGATTTTTCGTTTATCTACATTTCTATATTTCGTATGGAAACAGCTTTATTAGATCTTCACAATTAAATTATAATTATACTCACTAAATTACCTTTTTTTAACCATGATTATACATCATCCTCTTTCCTTTTAGATAGTTTTCAATATTTAAGATTGCTTTTTACAGGATCACATTGAAGGATATTTTGGACACAAAACTCATCACACGAGCGGATAATCTATCGAAAATAGGTATTTGGTGATGCCAATCACCAAGAAAATGCTTTCCTAAACACTACAATCTTGACATGTTTAAATCTATAGTTAAACTTTATATCCGGAATATCCTCATAACCTGTGCTACTTGCTTCTCACAAACACTTTCAGTAACCATTTACATCCAGTGTCTCTTAGGCCTTGTATAGGGGGAACATTAGTAAAAAAGAAAAAAAAGTCAAACCTGCTGAACACCACACTACACTAGGTAGTATTTCTTTTATAATTCATATATACACCCTTGTGCAAATGAATTGAAACGAACACTTTAGTTTCCTTTCCTTCACCATACGGTGAGTTTTAGACACACTGGAGTGACAGGGTGTAATCGATTTATATTTTTTCCTCAGATTAGGTCATTTGCAGTGGTGTGCGTTAAGATGAATCTATTTTCGGGGTGTATGATGAAATTTGCTTGACCTTGAAAAATATTGCGTCATGCGTGATTGCAGTAGATTTTGATCATCCCAGACACTATTGTCTCAACTGTCGATTAGTTGTCCTACGGCCATTGTCTGCGATGGACGTTATTTCAAGGAAGCGTACTTCTGAACGGTCCCTTTGTTTAAGTTGGTGAATACTGCACGAACACAATGGCAAGCCTTGCCAGTGAGCAAATCAAAGTACTATCGACTGGCTTGGAAACTCTCCTGATTTAAATCAAATTGAGAATCTGTGTTCAATCTGCAAGGAAAGACTTCGTGGAATGGACATACAAAGTCCAAATATGTGCATTGCGTCATGCTTCATTAGAAAATATGAAAAGGAAGTAAATAATAACGGAATTATTCTTTTCTTTTTATTCTTGGTCGTTATATTTTACTAACATATTAAATATTTTAGAAATTTTTAGAATTTTCCGGTGTGTCAAAACTATTTGTGATCATTCTGATATACTTTTTTCCAGATTAGAAATTCTGAAGGAATGACATGTTCGTAACCAACAACAGACGCTATCACATATGTTAAGTACTAATGACCAAAATGACGAGTGTCTGCACATTCATTATCAATTAATACACAGTGTTCTTCTTTCTTTTTTTGCTTCAATTCATGTAACAAAATGTCATCTCATTCACTACTACTCCTTTACATATTTTCATCTTAAAAATTTGCGTTCTTTCTTTCCCTTCTCCATTTCTCAAATTCAATCTCGTCTTCCTTAAACCTGTCTTACATTTCTTCAGACACCTTCTCTATATTGTTGTCTCTTCCACTTTTAGTTCTCCCTACAATTATTTTGTAGCTTCATTTATTTTACAAAATGCTTTTGCTTAGGTTTATCAGTCTAGCTTAACTCGTTCATACCCATGTGTTCATGCGTATGGGTTTGATCGTCTGTCTTTCTCAGTCCGCCATATATAATAGTGTATATGATTTTATTCATATCCGTCAGTCAATTTAAGACTGTCTCTATTTAAGTAGATATATATGTTGATATCTACACTGTTATATTTCTGTCTATATCTACTTCAGTATTCCATATCTACTATCAATTTTGTGTAAGTTTATTTAAGTTCATATCTCGCGTTGTTCAATATATAGTCATCAGTAGCAGAAGTTAGTTTACCATTCATGACGAACACGATTGCGCGAGTCTGTATATTTTTCAAATATACGCATTTATTTCAACTCTCTCTCTCTCTTTCTCTCTCGACATTTTCCTAGTACATTTGCTATCCATTGGACAGCAACGAAACAAACTTTTACTTTATCAAATTTAGAGTAAAATTCGACCGTCAAAGCAATCATTCTGGGATCACTTCTCATTCATTTATGACCGTTATATTTAATGGGACTATCTTTGGCGAAAAATCTGAAATCAATTTAATTTTCTTTTTTCCATATTTGGGCTTTCCCATTGCTATTCAGGGCCTCTTCAATGAGGAAAGAAATCTATCCATAATTGACTGTTTGTATTTCTGCAAATTTAACTGCTATTTCACCTCCATTATTTCTTTTCACAATTCCTCCAGTGGAGTTTCGTTCTTTTCTTGCTGCTACGTTCACATTGAAATTGTCCATCACAATAGCAGTCTTATTTTCTGTGTACAACTCTAATAATGTCATAAAATCGTTCATTTTCCTCATTAAGTTTTTCAAGTCTAAGTATACCACTGGATTTCTCTTTTGAACAGTCTGATTTCTGGCTAAGCTGCTGTTTTACACAATGTTGAAACTTCTACGTTACCGTTGCTCTTACTGTCACTATTGACTAAAAATCCTACTCCACTAAACTAATTATTCCGCTTTCGCTTAGAATAAAGTAGATTGTTACTTTCTGTAGATGGTGTTCACTTCAATAATTAGTAGATACACTTCAGTAGTCTTCAGATATTCTTTGAATTCTATATGCGCATATCTTCATTTTAAAAAAAATGTCGCTTAATGTCCAAGTTTTATTTACCACTTAAGGTTGTTCATCCCTAATCTATAGTATCATGGACTGTTTCCACTGAAAGAGACAAATAGTGGATATAAGAATCAACACTGTATAGTGACTGTCACTTACACACTTCAGTGCCATTTTCAGACTATTTGGCGGGCTGTATATATAAATGACTGTGGTATTAAGGGAAGATCATTTGTTTTGTTTAGGATTAATGCTTAGGTTTAATTATGGTCATAAACTCTAGATTGTTTATTTTTAAATTTATATTTATTTACTATTTTATTCAATTAAATATTTCATCTGTTTTGTATATAGGTTCTTTCATGTAGTTTCCTTTGGTTTGGTATTTGGAATAAAGTTTAAGCTTAGGTTATAGGATTTTATTTACTCTTTTGCAGATAGTTTAGTAGGAATTTGGTTTCGTTTCTTCTGATATTTTCTATAGGAATTTATCTTGTTCTGGAAAGGTAATTGTTACTATTTTCCGTTCATCGTTTTGAGTTGTAAACATATTTCTTGTTAACATGTTGACTGTTAAAGGTCAATTACGAAATCTTACTTCAAACGCCAACATTATAATAGCCAGCTTAGTCAATACGAAATTTTTATGAGTTGATTTTCAACTGAAATGTTTTTACATTAAAAGTATCACTATGAATAAAATCTTTGTTGGCGACCGCAGATGAAAATTTATCAGAAAATGCCAAGCACGTGACAAGCCAGGGTTTTATTTTTATAACACCGAGTACAAGTTATCTAGTAGTTGGAACTCAATGTGATAAATTAGCTACTTTTTTTTTTTTTTTTTTTTTTTTTTTTTTGTTGTTTCCTGGGACAGATACAGAAAACGTTCTTTGAGAGAACCACAAAAATAAATGTTACAAAATGCAGTCTATTACTGGACTGCACTGTAAATGAAGGACTCACCCAGCACATATAGGGAAAATTTATCAAAATCTTTTCCTCGCTTTGTACTACTTATTCTTCCCTTTGCTACACAAGCATATTCGCAATTGTCGCTGTCTCTTTCGCTCATTGCTAACAAATTAAAGACAAAAGTCGGCAGTAAAGGGCGACAATCCATTGATATTGACCGAAAAAAGATATACTACTGAACAAAGGCCAAATTTCATGAATAAAAAGACGATGCCAGCAACAAGTGTCTCCGAAGAAACTCACTCTTAGATGAATTATTGTAACTTCTCTACAGCAAAATAGAATTGTAAATGACGAATTACAACTGTTTGTCACTGAATCTCTTTGAGTATACACAAGAATATTTTTTAAATAAATTATATTGCATCATGAAAGTTACATGGTGGGGGATCAAACGTAATCTATCACAATAATTAGCTGAATTTTAATTAAATTTTAATTAAATTTTCACTATATAGTGTTCCATTAGTGACAATGGAAATTTGGGCTAAGTGCATTGACAAAGTATGAACAGCACGTTTTGTGCAATAGTATATATATATATATATATATATATATATATATATATATATATATATATATATATATATATATATATAGAGAGAGAGATAAAACCGAATGGGTAAATATAAGTAGATGTACGAGCGAGTGATCGTATACAAATACACATAAATAGTCTATAGTGTAAGAAAAAAATCTTCAATGACAGAACCATTAAATATATATTAAGGAATATACCTTGCATTGATTGCACAAATCTAAGTTTACATGCCGAAGCAATTATTAAATGTCGTTATTTTTATAATATATATATATATATATATATATATATATATATATATATATATATATATATATATTATTATAAATTGATTTATTTAAAATATGTTTTTTCGCTACACAGTTCTAACCATGTTTCAATAATGGAATTAAAGCAAAATTGGCTTGAGGATGAAATGGAACTAATGTCTTTAATTTAATTACAAAATTAAATTCGTAGCTTTTAGCTTTCATTTTTGAAACATGGTTAGAACTGTGTAGCGAAAAAAAACATATTTTAAATAAATCAATTTATAATATTAATGCTTTGTAAATTTACATTGAGCACTATTTTGTGAAAATAAAAATATCTATAAGAACACCGGATTATATATCTTACTGTTCTGAATGCTTTTCTCTAGCCGAATTTCTATTTTCTGTGTCAATAACAGTTACGCCAACCACATCCAGATATTGATATATGACGGTTTTCTGAAATATGTCTTCCGAAATGTCTGATGTTTATTTATTTGGTCCAATTTTAGAAAGAACATTTCAGTATCATAGATATAAATATGTATGTAAGAGAACATACGGTGTCGTGTGACATTAAGAGCTGATAAGTACATGGGAGGATAGATGTTATTAGTCGTTTCCAGTTAATTACTGAGTTAGAAAATCAGTTACTGTAGATGTTTTAAATCAATACTGGGCATCAATATCGCATGGACCTATGCCTCACTATGAGTATATATCTCGCTCAATATTGTTTTGCTATTTTTTAAATTCCATAATTGACCCGATTTCAACTTTTGTTGATTTATCGATAAATCTGAAGAGGGAAAAAGCTTTTACTTCAGACCTCTTGACTTCAATTTAGAGAGATACTTGAAAAAGATTAGAAAAGTCAGAAATTATACTCGTTTATATGGTAGATAGGTGAGGCTCGGTTCCTATTGTTACGACAATCACAATGAAAGAGACTTGAATAAACTTAAGAAGTTTTTTTATAAATACAGATTTGGAAGATCACTATGACCAAGTAGTAGTAGAAAATATTTTAGAGAACTATGTAAATAAATTTAGTGAATATATATATATATATATATATATATATATATATATATATATATGTGTGTGTGTGTGTGTGTGTGTGTGTGTGTGTGTGTGTGTGTTTGTGTGTGTGTGTGTGTGTGTGAGAGAGAGAGAGTGAGAGAGAGAGAAAAGACTAAAAGAAAATCTGTAGGAGATTTTATCAAGGTAAATGCAAAGTTTTTATTTTGTAACAAGAATTTATATACAAGAGTAAAAATCTTATTGTCTTTTCAATTTTTTAAAGACAAATCACGCTTCATTATGAGCGATCTTAAATTTAAAAATTTTGAAAAGCCAATAGCATTTTTGCTATTGTATATAAATACTTATTACAAAATAAATTCCTTGCTAAAGTCCCTTAGAGGACAAAACACGTCGGCTAAGATGATTATTTTTTTTCGTCTTTATTCCTATTGTCCTTTTACAGGTATACTGTGAAATATATATATATATATATATATATATATATATATATATATATATATATATATATATATATATATATATATATATACACATGCACATACACATGAGATGCGATGGATAAACTGTCGTCTAAATTACGCAAAAATGTAAATAACACTGACATCTCATTTTACCAGATATATATATTTAGTAATATTACACAAAAATATCTTGAAATACTAAAATGTTAATTTCTTCAATAAAAACGCCATTGGCTTCAGCCATGGCCTCCAAACAACTTCGGAACCTCTTGTATCTCTTCTGAACAGTCTCCTTGTCTATGATTGTGAATGCCGCCATAATTCATAATAGTTCATCTTTGGTGTTACAAGCACTATGAAATGTTAGTACTGAGCTTCTGGAGCGAATGCCAAGCAGTACAATATGCCGTTTCTAAATATGTCGGAATGAATTGCGTCATGGTACTCTTTTTCTCAAATAACCCTAATATACTGTGCAGTCAACAAAATAAAAAACAAACAAACAACACGCATGCACGAAATCAAAAATATAAAATGGCGAAAATTTACCCATCGCATCCTATATATATATATATATATATATATATATATATATATATATATATATATTCCGGATTTCGTAAAATTTCAGTATGTTTCTTTGCTTTTTCACATCAGCAGCAGTTGACGAACAATACAAATTACGCAATTTATATAAAATCTTTTTTTAAATGTACGTACTCCAATAACTTCGTTTAAATATGTGCAAAAACGAAACTGAAATGTCCGTTATGTAAATTAATCGAATGAATGTAGGATTTTATTTATGCGGACATGATCCAGCTATCGGATACTAACGAGAACTTAGCCCACCTTTCGGGATCGCCATCAGCGGTGTACACGCGTTCTCCTTAATATCCATGGTAAGAAATATCACCAGTTTGAGCTCAAATTTAAGTTTTGGAACTTCTGACTGCAGGTAAGGGGTTAAGATTTGAGGAATGATAAGTTTGAGCAAAAGGCAAATACCCTAGAGCTGAAAATCATCGATGGGCAGTTGATGCTCAAAATAGCTTAATGTTTCCCGTTCAATCCGTTGAAATTCCAGATCTAATTCTTGAGATAGCAACTGTCAGTCTCTTTAGATTTCAATCCACAAACTTTCAAACTTAGACATTATGCTTTTTCAAATCAGAACGTCGACCACTTTTCACGGATTTCCGACTAGATTCATTTGTGTTTTAGTCACTGAACGAAACCTAAATATATTTATGTATTTTAGAATAATTGCTGCCGAGAAATATCCACATTTCAAGCAAAACTTGATTCATTCACTGTTTCAGCGATGGCCATAGGCTACACAGGCTCATTAAATGTTATTTCACTTTTTAAGTAAGGAAACGTATGGGAGAGTGGCCCTGCATGAACAATATGTTATATTCTCAACAGTTGTATCAAAGCAGCAGCACAAGTTCGAGTGATATTCAAAATTGCTTACTGGACAAATCTCAAATATAATAAATAATTAATTTTGAATATCACTAGAACTGGTTGTGCTGCTTTGGATATATATATATATATATATATATATATATATATATAGATAGATAGATAGATAGATAGATAGATAGATAGATAGATATGTGTGTGTGTATTAATGTATTAAGTTTCTGTGTGTTCAAGGTAACTAACTTTTGCTGTTGAATTTTTCAGTATCTTGTTTCGAAAAACTGTCTTCAAAGTGCAAGGACGACTTAATATGCTATGACAAAAGGGTTCATATTTTGTTTTTAATGGTGAAATTATCCGTTTTCATACAGAAAACATTCGAAATCATTGAACTAACTCACCAGTTTCATAATCATATATTCAGTTATTCAAGAATAACTGACTTTTAATGTTTCATTAGCTGATTTCATTTTTTTCTGATTGATATCTATTTATAAAATAATTTAAAAACAATAAAACTTCTGAGAAAAAACTTATATTCGTAATTAATCAGTGTAAAATAACAGATTATATATATATATGATACATGCATATATATATATATATATATAGAGAGAGAGAGAGAGAGAGAGAGCAAGAGATATACAGATATATATATACATATATCTATATTTATATATATATATATGTATATATATATATATATATATATATATATATATATATATATATATATATATATATATATATATATATATATATATATATATATATAAGATATATATATATATATATATATATATATATATATATATATATATATATATATATATATATATATATATATATATATATATATATATATATATATATATATATATATGAGATATATATGTGGGAGAGAGAGAGAGAGAGTGTGTGAGAGAGACAGTGAGAGACAGAGAGAGAGAGAGAGAGTGAGAGAGAGAGAGAGAGAGAGGGAGAGAGAGAGTGGGAAGAGTGTGAGAGAGAGGAGAGAGAGAGTGGGAGAGATGTGAGATGTGAGAGAGAGTGAAAGAGTGAGAGAGAGAGTGAGAGAGATTGTGAGAGAGAGAGTGTGAGAGATTGTGAGAGAGAGAGTGTGAGAGATTGTGTGAGAGAGAGAGTGTGAGAGATTGTGTGAGAGATAGTGTGTGTAAGATAGAGTGAGGGAGAGAGAGTGAGAGAGAATGTGAGCGAGAGTGTGAGAGAGATAAGATGCTCTTAATTCAAAATAAATTCAGTTATAATGAAAACCCTCTTATAAAATTGATATGTCGTAAAAACTGATTTCATAATTTTACTTTTAATTTCGTTTGTGGATTAATAGTTAATTTTAAAAAGAAATTTTTTAAAGAAACTTCTTAAATCACTTTTATGGAGAATATGGGGAATAGTGACCTTTACACACGCTGGAAAATACACTCTGGGTACCTACCAAAATACCTCTACGTTAACTTAATCCCCAAATGTGTTAGTTATATAAAAACCCATTATGAAACTTGTGAAAAATCAAAAATCGGGAGATAATTTTTTGGGACTATTCACTTAGTAACTATTTTATTTTCAAGTCGAAGATAAACATGAACAGGTTGTAGGCTTATGACCTTTACCTACCTGTCTGCCACCTGCCGGCGATGTGGGTAGAGGGGGGTTAGCGCACTGACAAGGTGAGGGCGATGTGGGCATGTGGCAGGATTTTAGAGGGGATTTGGGAGTGGGAATGAAATCAGGTCTGGAGGTCGACAGACTGACAGGAAACAGACTGGATAAATAAGCAACGGCAGATGTGAAATAAGTCTCACTACTCATTACCTGCTGCACAACCCTAACCCTAGCCACTGTCTTCCTGCTATATTCACCTTCAACTTGTGGTTTTATTTTCAACGCGTATTTAAGCGCAACTAAGAGGAACTGGCAGTGGTGTGGTGGTCGGATTTGGAAACAATGGCACTCTTCATTACAATTTCTTGTTCAACGACTCAACCTTTCTGTATTCACACTGACCGAATCCAATATACAGATTGAGTGTACGCCTAATTTTCATGCCTAAACAAAATCAGTTATTTTAAATCGACTCCCCTATATAAATAAAATAAATATCTAGGTGAAGTTGCGAGTCCACATCCCATTGCGGTAATACTCGACCAGACTAATTTAAAACAGTTATACATACATGAAATATAAAAACTATCACCATATTATATAAACATTTATCAATACATATATTGTCTGGCACAAGGCACCAAAAGAATGTCACTAAGTGAAGATCTAATCACTACACAAGTAATATTTTCATAGGATTATTAAATATCGCTCTACATAAATTTCTATAAAACCTATTCTAATAAAGTTTATTCCAAATATCAACGCATAGAACAAATGGAAAATGCACAAAAACGAATAAATTAAATATTTCAATGATAAATAAGTAATCTTGAAAAAAAGGAATAAAATGGGCCAATTACATCTTTATTCATCTCATTGTGATCTACAGAGCCTGTTAAAATTGTGAATTCAGGCGGGAAACTGAGTAACTGCGCAGTGTTAATTCCTATGTTCACACAAACATTCATCGCTAATAGTGATCACATTTTCCATATAAATATGCAAAATCTTAAACTCATTCACGCATATATATATATATATATATATATATATATATATATATATATATATATATATATATATATATATATATATATATATATGCATATATATATACACACACACATATATATATATATATATATATATATATATGAATGTTGAAGTCAACACTCAGAGGCGACAGGCTGTTTCATGCTAGACGCAGTCGTCAGGCCGCGAGTGTTGGAATTTTCTCGACTATTTACATATATATATGGGTCAGTGGTGCATTGTGGGTAATCCATTCTGACAGTTATTTTGGCGGAGGTGGCTTATTTATTTATTTATTTCTATATTTCGGTTAATTTGTTTTACCTGTTTTTATTTTATTTTGGTGGGATATGTTTAGGTCGCTTATTTAATATTTTGTTTTGGTCCCGAAAGATAAAGCTATTTATTCGTCCAATTTTTGGATTGATTGCTGTAGTCTATTGCTATTTTGGCAGGGCACAGTTTTGTTTATTATTTTATTTATTTATTTAATTAGTTGGACTGATTATTTTTACTTTATTTTGCTTATTTATGTTTATTTTTTATTAGTTCTAACGATTATTTTAGCGGGAGCGATTTGTTAATTCATTTATTTATTAGGATTAATTTTTTCTTCTTTATTTGCTTATTTTTTATTTTGTATAATTTATTTACTCTATTCGTTTTTTTTTATCATTTTATCGCAGTTATAGCTATTATTTGAATGTTCACTTTTATATTTACTTACGCTCTAAATTTTATATATATATCTATATATATATATATATATATATATATGTGTGTGTGTGTGTGTGTGTGTGTAGCATATATATGTAGCATATTTGCATTATTTACATTATTCGGACTATTGTCCTCATCTTTGTCGCCATATTTATCACATCGTTTCGGCCGTTGTACGCTCCGGCCTTCTTCAGGTGGTTGGAATGTCGAACTATACCCTTTATTTTGCTCACCGGGGTAGACTGTTCTCGTTCCACGTGCCATGTTTAATGGATGTCAGTTATTAGTTATCTCCTGTTAATTTCCCTCTGAAAGTTCTCCACTGCCTTAACCGGGTATTGAACTCACACTCTTTGGGTCCTGTCACTGGATCTAACCAACGCCTTTATCCACTGTGAAGGCTGAAGCGTACAACGGCCGAAATAAATATGGCGACAAGGATGAGGACAATAGTCCGAATAATGTAAATAATGTACATAATACCTCATCTCAGAAATATAGACAGACTCTATAGCATATTTGGTTGAATAATCTATTATTGAATAATATTTTTACGTCTATTTATTTTAATTTTAAAGGAACATTCCTGTCCACATTCACGATTCTGGAAGTCATTTATATATAT
The DNA here is from genome assembly GCA_903632075.3 of Acanthosepion pharaonis. Taxonomy (NCBI): domain Eukaryota; kingdom Metazoa; phylum Mollusca; class Cephalopoda; order Sepiida; family Sepiidae; genus Acanthosepion; species Acanthosepion pharaonis. The sequence goes on along the minus strand of CAHIKZ030002010.1, from coordinate 672,340 downwards.
AAAAAAAATCCGGCCCAAAATAAATAAAATCAATTATGAATATAGCAACAAAGTTCTAAAATGTTGATAACAGCGACGTCTCAAAATATTTAAATTGTAATTGTTAAAAACTACAATTAAAACAATATTTTAAAACACGTAATTATATCTTTTTTATAAAAAAATTGCATTAATTATTTCCTTTAAACAGAGTTAAATTTTCCGAATTGTACAGCGTCCATGCTGACGCGTATTTCTAACGTAACATGAATTCTTTGTCTTAGCAATTCACCCTTGAAGATGAATCTTGGATTAGATTGAAATTACTTAGGAAAATAAAAAATATAGATAATTACAGAGCTTTTCTTACTCGGTTTTGTACCGACACTAAGAAACTAATACGTGAAACTAAGAGGATTAAAATAGATATTATATTTCTACAGTATTCAACGATACACACACACACACACACACACACACACACACACAATATATATATATATATATATATATATATATATATATTCAAGTGTGTGTGTTCGTAAGATGTACAATAGTAACAACAAAAATTGGAGATAATGAGACAAAGTGAAAGCTTTTCACAGACAACGCATTTCGCCTCCGTGTTCCAGGCAAGCGTCTTCAGATCGGAATTTGAGGATGCTTTTTCGGAAAGGATAATAAATAACTTTATCAGATCCAACGACCAGAAGCGTTTGTTTTCTTTTTCTTTCGCACTGAAGCCGTTAGAGTTTGGATATGAAATTAGTCCACTTCAAGTAGATCAGTTTGTTTTTCTTCCTACCCTCATCTCTCTCTCTCTCTCTCTCTCTCTCTCACTCACTCACTCTCACACTTCATTAGTTCGTATAGCACACTGCGCTGCTATTGCTTTTGTGATGATATTGCGCGTGAGCCTAGTCTGAGATTTATCGTGAGATCAGTGCACTGTCTTAGTGAATTCTTTTCTCAGAGTGGGCTAATTTCAAATCCAGCAGACGTTCTGCTTCAATACGAACAAAAATATCTTTTTGGTCGTAACCAAATATAAGGTCGGTTTACCATATCTAAAAATTTAATAAGTCTACAATAAAAAGTGGAAATGTATTATGAATACAAAGCCATGTATTATTTAATTCATTCGGCGTATATGCATTGCAGTGTACGACAGTTAATGGAAATAATTCCTGATGCAATGAACATTATTTACGATCATGTTTAATCTATTTTCCAGACTTAATTTTCCATAATATTAAGTTGATGCCTTTCTGCAATTATTGCAATTTTCGATAAAATAGTGATTTTGGAGGTGTTTATAAAACCTAAAATATCTACTTCGATATCTCAGTCTACAATATTATTTGACATTTTTCGCATTCCTCTTCTTAATATCTTAATTCATTTTATGTTTCTTTCCACCTCAAAAAGGAACATTGTTTTACGACCCATATTATCAAAATGTGACGAAGCCTCGTATTCATTGGAAAATTCCGCAATCAATGTCTATAAGATTTTTTTTTGTTTTACAAACGCAAGCCGGTCTATTGTTTCAGTTAAGAATGGCCAGATGTAATAAGCACACAAAAAATCTAAGGAAATGTCTACTAATTGAAAGAGCCCGAAAAATATTTTCTTTGCATTGACTCTCACACATATATATGTGTAAGTGTGTGTGAGTGTGTGCTAAAAATTTGAAATATTGATAAGTGAAGAGTGCTCAATTTCGGAGATAGAGCGTTTATAGATATACACTGTGAATATGAACATTTCCTGTTAAATGTAATCTTCAGGCGAAGTGTGATTGCATTGAAGCGGGAAAATTACAGCCACCATGCAGTATTGATTTCTATGCCCACACTGTGTGTGTGTGTGTGTGCGTGCGTGTGTGTAATCACCTTAATGTTAACCAAACTGTATCTCTGAATAATTACAGTATAGATTATAATATCATTTTAATCATTTATTGCTGCTGACGATCACTAATACTAAAAATTATGTTACTTAATTTTTTTTTCCGTTTAGAATAATTAGAAAACTATAGCAGCGAATTTTGGCCAAATTTCAGTTTCCTCCTCCACATTTTATCACGAAATTATTGAGGTTAAGATAAACTTTTAAGGCAAACATTTACTTTAATGTGGAATGACTGATGACATAAGTTTATACATTTGTAAAATTATTACTTCCTGTCTACGTAATAATTGACGTCTTTTCGCACCGATGGCAGAGCACTTTCTGAAGAATTATTTAAGAGCAAATGAAGGAAGATAGGAAAAGAATATGGCGAGGGTATGAAGCACTAATGATCAATTACCAACATTGGTAAACATCAGATGGAAACAGTGGCCAATTTGACAGTGTAATACGCATGCGTAAAAAATGTTCATAAAACAAAAAAATCGAAGAGAAAAGTTTTGACATGAAATGTGAGATTGGTTCGTCTAATTAGGAAAAAAGAAAGGGAATAGGCCAAATGAAAGATAAGGAAAAGGAAAGGGAGGTAATTCAAAAAAAGAGGAAAAAATTGAACAAGAGAAAGGCAGAAATGAACAAGGAAATTTAATTTGTAAAAGAAAGAAATAATAAAAATGAATGTAAACAGATTTTTAAGGAAAAGAAAGTTGATCTATTGTCTTTGAAAGGAAAAAGAAGAAAGTAAAAACAAAATGGAGAGAATAACGAAAAGGAAGAAAGGAATCAAAAAGGAAAGGACAAGAGAAATACAAGAAATACAATATATATATAGATATATATATATATATATATATATATATATATATATATATATATATATATATAGGAGGAATAGAAAAAGGATAGAGATAAGAGAAAAGAGAGAGATAAGAGAAAATACTGACAGTGATAGAAGAAAAAGAGAAATGAAAAGAGAAAAAATAGCGAGACATAAGAAAAGAGAGTTTAAAGAAGACAAAGAGAGAGAGAGAGGGGGAGTGAGAGAGAAATAAGAAACAGAAAGAAGAGAATATGAAATAGAGGGACAGAAAGAAAATTCAGTGAGGAAGATAAGACGAAAAAGAGCGAGATATATCACAGAGAAAAGAGAGATCAAAGAGAGAGATAAAAGAGAAAAGAAAGACAGGAAAGAGAGAAAAGAGAGAGAGAGAGAAAAGAGAGAGAGAGAAAAGAGATAAAAAGGGAGAGAGATGAATCAGAGAAGAGAGAAAGAGAAAGTCAGAGAGAAGGAGAGAGACAGAAATGAGAAGAAAGAAATAAGACAAGAAAGAAATAAGATGAGGAAAGGAATAAAGAGACACAATGAAAAGGAAGAGAGGTGAATGGCAGGTAAATGGGGAAAGGAATGAAAAGAATTGTGAGGTAAATAGGGACTGGAATAAAATGAACTGTGAGGTGAATGGTGAAAGAATTAAAAAGAATTATGAGGAAGTGGGGAAGGGATATAAAGAATTGTGAGATGAATGGGGAAAGGGATATAAAGAATTGTGAGGTGAACGGGGAAAGGGATATAAAGAATTGTGAGGTGAACGGGGAAAGGGATATAAAGAATTGTGAGGTGAACGGGGAAAGGGATAAAAATAATTGTGAGGTGAACGGGCAATGGATAAAAAGAATTGTGAGATGAATGGGAAAGGGATAACAATAATTGTGAGATGAATGGGGAAAGGGATAACAATAATTGTGAGGTGAATGGGGAAAGGGATAAAAAGAATTGTGAGGTGAATGGGGAAAGGGATAAAAAGAATTGTGAGGCGAATGGGAAAGGGATAAAAATAATTGTGAGGCGAATGGGAAAGGGATAAAAATAATTGTGAGGCGAATGGGAAAGGGATAAAAATAATTGTGAGGTGAATGGGAAAGGGATAACAATAATTGTGAGGCGAGTGGGGAAAGGAATACGAAGAATTGTGAGGTGAATGGGGAAAGGGATAAAAAGAATTGTGAGGTGAATGGGAAAAGGGATAAAAATAATTGTGAGGTGAATGGGAAAGGGATAAAAATAATTGTGAGGCGAGTGGGGAAAGGAATAAAAAGAATTGTGAGATGAATATGGACAGAAATAAGCAAATTGTGAGGCGAATGGGGAAAGGAATAAAAATATTGTCAGATGAATAAGGAATGGGATTAAAATAATCGTGGGTTGAATGGAGAAATGAATAAAAAGAATTTTAAGGTGAATAGGGAAAGGAATAAAAATAATTGTGCAGTGAGTGGAGAAAGGAATAGAAATAATTTGAGGCGTATGGGGATAGGGATAAAAAGTATTATGAGGTGAATGGGGAAAGGAATAAAACAAGTGTGTGATGAATGGAGAAAATGATAGAAATATGGTGAGGTGAATGAGGAAAGGAATAAAAAGAAATGTGAGGCGAATGGGATAAAAAGAATGTTGACGTGAATCGGGTAGGTATGAATAGATTCTTTAGATGAATAAGGAAAGGGATAAAAAGAATTGTGAGATGAATGGGGAATGGGAGAAAAAGTATTGTGAGATGAATGGGGAATGGGAGAAAAAGTATTGTGAGATGAATGGGGAATGGGAGAAAAAGTATTGTGAGATGAATGGGGAAAGGGATAAAGAAATTTATGAGGTCAATGTGGAAACGAATACACAGAATTGTCAGCTGAGTAAGGAAAGGGATTAAAAGAATTGTGAGCTGAATGGGGAAAGGGATAAAAAAAATTATGAGGTGAATGTGGAAAGGAACAAAGAGCATAGTCAGATGAATAAGGAAAGGAATAAAAATAATTGTGAGGTGAATGGGGAATGGAGTGAAAACAATTGTGAAGCGATGGAGAAAGGGATAAAGAGAATTATGAGGTGAATGGGGAGAGGAATAAATAGTATTTTCATATGATAAATGAAAGGGAGAAAAAATAATTGTCAGGTCAATGGGGAAAGAAATAAAAAGAAATGTGAGGCGAATGTGTTAAGGGACAGAAAGAATTATGAGGGGAATTGGGAAAGGAATAAATAGAATTGTGAGATGAATGGGGAAAGGAATAAAAAGAAAGGAGAGGCGAATAGGGACAGGAATAAAAGGAATTTAGAGTCGAATGGGGAAAGGGATAAAAAGAATTATTATGTGAATGGCGAAAGGAATAAAATTAATTGTGAGATGAATGGAAAAAGTGAAGAAAATATTGTGAGTTGAATAGAGAAAGAAATAAAAAGAAATGTGAGGCGAATGGGGAAAGGGATAGAAATATTTTTCAGATGAATGAAGAAAGGGATAAAAATAATTGTGAGATGTATGTGTTAAGGGACAGAAAGTATTATGAGGTGAATAGGGAAAGGCATAAAAAGAATTGTTTGGTGAATAGGGATAGGAATAAAAATAATTGTGAGGTGAGTGGGGAAAGAAATAAAAAGAGATGTGAGGCGAATGAGGAAAGGGATATAAATAATTATGAGTTGAATGGCGAAAGGAATAAAAAGAATTATGAGGTGAATAGGGACTGGAATAAAGGGAATTGAGAGTCGAATGGGGAAAGGGATAAAACGAATTATGAGGCGAATGGGGAAAGGGATAAAACGAATTATGAGGCGAATGGGGAAAGGGATAAAACGAATTATGAGGCGAATGGGGAAACAAATACACAGTTTTGTCAGCTGAGTAAGGAAATGGATTAAAAAATTGTGAGGTGAATGGGGAAAGGGATAAAAATCAATGTTGATGTGAATGGATAAATGATTGAAAAGAAATAACATGTGTATGCAGAAAGGAATAAACAGAATTGATGGATGAATAGGAGAAAATTAAAAAAAATTATGAGTAAATAGGGAAAGGAAAAAAATACGGATGCATGAGAAAAGAATAAGTAGAAATTACAGACGAATGAATTGAAAAATGACAGGTGAATAGTTAAAGGGACAAAAATTATTAATGGGCGAATGGGGAAAATTAAAAAATGACATGTGAATGGGGAAAGGTTTGAAAAGAAATGATAGGTCAATGGGGAAAGGAATAAAAGGAAATGACAGGTTAATTGATAAAGGAATAAAAAAATATGTGAATATGGAAAGGATTTAAAAGAATTACAGGTGAATTGCGAAATTATTGAAAAGAAATGACAGGTGAATGGGGAAACGAATTTAATTTAATGTACAGGTGAGTGGGGAACTAAATGATAAGGAATGACAAGAGAATGGTGAAAGAAATGAAATGATAGGTGAATGCCGAAAAGTATTAACAGAAATGGCAGATGGGTGGAGAACGAATAAACATGAAATGACGGGTGAATAAGAAAGGAACAAAAAGAATTAGCAGCTGAATGGTGAAGAAAATAAAAGAAATGAAAATTGTGTGCGGAAAGGAATTATAAGAAATGACTGGTGAATGGGGAAAGGAATAAAATGAAATGAGGTGTGAATGGGGAACGGAATAAAAAGAAATGACAGGAGAATAGGGAAAGTATTAAAAGAAATGACAGGTGAATGGGGATAGGAATTGAAAGAAACGACGTGTGAATGGGGAAAGAAATTAAAACGAATGACAGGGAATGGGATAAAGAAAGGCAATGGCACGTAAATTGGGTAAGAAATAAAAACAAATGACGGGTGAGTGTGGAAAGGAATAAAAAGGAATGACTGTTTAATGGGGAAGGAATAAAAACAATGACAGGTGAATGGGGAAATGAATAAAAGGCGATGACACTTAAATTGGGAAAGGAATAAAAAGAAATGACAGATATATGGGGAAAGAAATGAAACGAGATGGCAGGTAAATTCTGAAAGGAATAAAAGGAAATAACAGGTGAATGGTGAAAGAAATGAAATGACAGGTGAGTGTGAAATGGAATGGAAAATATGACAGGTGAACGGCGAAAGAATTTAAAAGAAATGATGGGTGATTGAGGAAAGGAATAAAAAGAAATGACTGGTGAATCGGAAAAGGAAAAAGGAAAAAAAAATAACAGGTGAATCGAAAATAAAAAAAGAAATGACGGTGAATCGGAAAAGGAATAAAAAGAAATGACGGGTGAATCGGAAAAGGAATAAAAGGAAATGACGGGTGAATCGGAAAAGGAATAAAAAGAAATGACTGGTGAATCGGAAAATAAAAGGAATAAAAAAAAATGACAAAGTGAATCGGAAAAGGAATAAAAAATGACTGGTGAATCGGAAAAGGATCGGAAATGACTGGTGAATCGGAAAAGGAATAAAAGGAAATGACGGGTGAATCGGAAAAGGAATAAAAGGAAATGACTGGTGAATCGGAAAAGGAATAAAAGGAAATGACTGGTGAATCGGAAAAGGAATAAAAGGAAATGACGGGTGAATCGGAAAAGGAATAAAAAGAAATGACGGGTGAATCGGAAAAGGAATAAAATCGGAAAAGAATAAAAAATGAAATCGGAAAAGGAATAAAAGGAAATGACGGGTGAATCGGAAAAGGAATAAAAAGAAATGACTGGTGAATCGGAAAAGGAATAAAAGGAAATGACGGGTGAATCGGAAAAGGAATAAAAAGAAATGACTGGTGAATCGGAAAAGGAATAAAAGGAAATGACGGGTGAATCGGAAAAGGAATAAAAAAAGAAAAAAATGACTGGTGAATCGGAAAAGGAATAAAATGAAATGACGGGACAGTGAATCGGAAAAGGAATAAAAGGAAATGACGGGTGAATCGGAAAAGGAATAAAATGAAATGACGGGTGAATCGGAAAAGGAATAAAATGAAATGACGGGTGAATGGTGAAAGGTACAAAAAGAAATGACAGTTGAGTGAGGATCGGAAGCAAAAAGAATGACAGATGAGCGAGTAAAAGAATAAATAGAAGTAACGACATTAAGGAGGAGGTACCTGATAAATTTGTAACCGAAAGAGAGATCTCTTTTTGTGTGATATAGTTATGTATCTAAATTTTATAAAATCTAGAAATTTGAAGACAGATTTTCAAAGCAAATATGTCATTCCATATGAATTCTTTTTTTTTTACCCTTTTAGTCTTTTTACGGCCTATGTCTTCGTTATGATTAATGTCTCAAGAAATATAAGTCCTACTATAGAGGAACTTACTTGAAATGGCAAAAGGAGAAAAAAAGAGAATTAAAATGTATAGAAGAAAATTATATAAAATCGAAGAATTCAGAAGAGAGTTTATCAAATAGAAAATGATGCAACTGAGAAGACAAGAGAGAGAAAAACTATTTTTTATATATACATAACCGTAAAACAAGTCTTATATAAGTAGTTATTTAAATATCTATTTTCCGAAGTTGATTCCGCGTCTTCAATGTTTACTTCAAACTCTTTTATTGCAAAATTAATTGTTGGTGTCTGGGAAGGAAAATCATAATCATTTAATTGTGTAATCTCTGCAAGCATTCTGTTCTCGGTAGAACTGATCAATCCCGGTTGAAAATTAACTTAGTGAACATCCAATTCAACTGAACCTAAAGCAAAATGGAACTACAAAAAGGCATGTTTAAAAATATGGAGTTAAAGGAACAATCATCGTGAAAGTTATAACATTGCGGCTTTTGGTGGTTTGGTTTGTCTGTTTACTCGACACTTGATGTATAGGTCATTGAAGGTGGTTTGGAGTTTCTAGGTTTGCTTACACCGGGTAGACTAAAAACCTATCAAATAAAAATGTCTGGGAGAAAATATAGAAATCCATATACATATCAAAACAATGTTTGTAACAGAATGATAAAATAGAAAAAAAATATGTAACGCTTTTCCTTCTGAAAAGGGATTTCAGACTAAATGTTCTTATTGATGGAATTATATATATTTAGGGAGAGATGGAGAATATAAAAGAAAAATTCGGTTATAAGTATGTACCATGAGAAGACGTTGGAGCTGAAGGGACGTTAAACTTGAAAATTTCTTTTGGCGTCCGACGTGTCAAGACGCACAGTGCATCTGATTTCACTTAGGTTCTCTAAAGCTTTTGCTTTCGTCGCGGTTTTTGAATATCACACTGCGAAAATAGATTTGCTAAGAAAAGTAAAATATTTTATGAACTTGGACGCAAATTCATCGCGGAAAATGTAGAAATCAATGCATTTTCTATACATTTTCGCGTGATTATATTACTTTCTCTTAATTAATTCAACATTTTCTATGCCTGGATTATGGTCAGGTTTATTACGATGAATGACTATTGCATTGAGTTTCTTTCGTAAATAATGTTTATGTACATATACTTTTTTCTGTAAATTTCACAACACTATTTTTGTGGCATTTATTAAAATCTATAAACGTTAATTCCAAATTTAAGTCTTATTTTGTTTTGCATTAAATCTTCTTTGTTAAAAATTGCAACAAATTTTATGTTTCAATAAATTCTTTTCAATTGAAGTTGTGAGTTCGTAGTTAGCATAAGGTGCCTGGTATTATTAAGTTTGATTATATCTTTCATTCATTTTTATAACTTTCGGTTTCGCATTCAATGTAATAATTAAGAAAAGCCTAAAACTATTTTCAATGCATTTCTCATGTAAATATTGAGGTTACAAATTCAGTGTTCTTAAATAAAAAGGTGGTTTTTAATTGATAAAAAAATGGCAAATAAAATATATAAGGAATTATTTTACAAGAAAGGCCTTTTTTTCATGAGTGAAACTGTGGTTTATTATAATGTTTAGAGACATATTACAGAAAGAAATTACGGCTTAATGAACAGCTACACATTGCTAACTGAAATTTTGGACAGGTTTCTAATTTTGTTGAAAAGTTTAAATTCTGTTAGGAAATTAAACATTTTGAAAGGAAACTATTTTTTTTCAGATTCGAGATGTTTTTATAGTCTACAGATACATTTATTTTTCAATTTTTCATTACCTCATAATATTTTACATTTCTATTTTTTTTTATCCAGTTCAGACTTCGTTATTGAGGGACTGTTTTAACGCCATTATTCTTGTTTGTTTTTTTTCTCTTCGTCCGTTTTAAGCATTCCGGATGTGAATTTACTTTTCTATCTCCTCGAATACATTTATTTCAGTTTCTTTTCCTTTTCTATGTCCTTGATTGATACTTATTCTTGCCTATCTTTCTTTCTTCTATTCATTGTCACTTTCTTATTGTCATCTTGCTATGAACCATATTCCAAATATTTCTTGTTTTCCCTCCCTTTGCTTGCACGAATTCAGTAATGAAAAATACCGTTTGCAAATTAGAGTGTACACTTGCTTGATCTTGAAAGGAAGCCACAACAGCATATTCAGTACAAATAAGTGCATGTAACAATAAGTAACATTTTGGCAGAAGTACAACGAGGCTATAAGAACCAAAGAACAAAGAATGTCAAACAATGTAACTTCGGCGGGTAAACGAAAGTATTTGATAAAAAAACATACGAAAGAAAGAATATGTGAAGATCAATGAAGAAGATAGCAAATTGATCGCAAATAAAGCAATGGACTTTTTTTTTTTATTTCTGATGAAGGCATCTAAATGGGTGCAGAAACGTCGCTTAATTGTCTCGGTTCGTTTTCGTCCTCCCTCTGATGGTTCATTTTCTTTGTCATTTTCAGCTGAGCGCAGTGGAGAAAAAAGTGGAGACTAATTTCACATGATGATTTGGCGATTGCATATTTTAATAAGTAACACCGAGATGACTAACTTAACGACCATCTTCAAGACTTCAATAAAAAAAAGCGTTTCACTTAAGCTAGAAGAATGTACATATTTTATCTGTAATAGATATTTTGCCTTTTCTTTTATTAACGAATCTATGTTGACGATCATCACTACTCTAATATTTATGACGAATTGAACTAGATTGAATAAACGTAGTTCAGGCATTAGAGTATCTTTACAGGCCATTCGGCAGGAATGACAGTCGGGTAGAGTTGGGAGTAGAGAAAGTGTCGGTAATTAAAGGAAGAATGTTTAAGAGACAGAACGATGGAAGTCTCAAAAGAGAATGTAAGAAGAAATACCTGAAAAAGACACCTTATTGAAAAAAAAAACATAAGAGAAATAAGAGGAAAAGAAAACGAGAAAAGAAAACGAGAAAAGAACGAAAATAAATATTGCTCTTTAGATTTCTAAGAGATTATAGTAACGTAATCTATAATTAGCTACATAGTAGCATCGACATCTTTGTTGTTTTTAATTACAACTTGACAAAAATGACATTATCCCAAACAGTGTGTGAAGCAATCATGATTAGAGTTTATAATTTTTAAAAACATGGAAGTTTTTCTTCAGACCGTTGAATTCGAATGTCTTTTTAATGTGAACGCAGATGTCACAGTAATAAATAAGATAAGGAGACTGAAAATAGTCAATATTTTAACGAAGATTTTTCTGCCATCATTAGTAAAGAAATGAGATTTTTTATACTTATGTACAGGACAATTACCGAAAACTGAAGATAATGTTTTAGTAATTTCAAAGAAAGTTCAAAGAACGGGTAAAAGGAGTTCAATTGTCCGAACAGAAATTTATGAGTAATGCAATGCTAGATTGAAATCAGAGTTTTAATCCGTTTGAATATTTCATTATATTTGTGTATCTATGTAATTCTACTGGTTTACATATTTTCCCTCCCACTCACGAGATATATAGAGTGAGAAATAAAGAGAAAAAAAGAACAGACAGAAAAGAAAGACAGAGAGAGATACATTACGTATACAGAGTGAAAGAGAGTCACATATAGAGAAAGAGAGAAGGGGGGGCACACACACAGAAAGAGAAAGACACACACACACACAGAGAAAGAGACGGAGAGAGACGAACACACTCAGAGAGAGAGAGAGAGAGAGAGACACACGCAGGAAAATAGAGAGAAAGAGACAACGTAAGCGTGAAACAAAACACCGACAGAGTGAGATATACACACACCGACACAGAGAGGGAAAGACACACACGCCGACAGAGAGAGAAAGAGAGAGAGAGAGAAACAAACAGAGAAGAGAGAGAGAGAGAGAGAGGATGAGAAGCAAAGACAAACAGAGAGAGAGAGAGAGAAGGAGAGAGAGAAAGACCGACAGAGAGAGAGAGAGAGAGAGAGAACAGAGAGAGAGAGACAGACAGAACAGAGAGAGAGAGAGAGAGGATACGGATGCAGACCTGGCGAACAGAGAGAGAGAGATTTAAAAAATCCCAGAGAGAAAACTAGATTCCAACAGAGAGAGAGAGAGAGAAGAGATTAGAGATGTTTACGATAACAGAGAGAGCTGATAGAGATTATTCGAGAAGAACGACCGAACAGAGATCAGAGTAGATAGAGATTTATTTAGAGAGATAAAGAGAAGCAAAAGACCTTTTAGAGAGAGAGAGAAAATTCTATATAAATTCAAATATCAACTAAGAGAGAGAGAGAACAGAGAAATAGAGAAAATATCAAGAGAGACAAAATCCTTCATATTTTCCGAAAAGAGAGAGAGAAAGGAAAATATAGAGAAGAGAGAGAGAAAATACTGCTGATACAATGAGAGAATTAAAAGAAAAAGACTGAAAAAAAGAGAGAGAGAGAAAAAGAAAATAGGGAACATCTAGAGAGAAAGTATCTCGAATGAAAAGACATCAGAGAGAAATTTAAAAGCTGAATGTTTATGTATCTTTAATATTTTCAATGTAAAGCTGGAGTTTGTTTTATTTCACACCACACCACCACTGAGAAAAAAACATTTTTATTAGTTTGATGATATTCTTTCTCAGGACGAAATGTCGTTAAAGAGTTTGTCCTTTTTCATTGTTATTCGTTTATTCAATTTCAGATATATAAAGCTTATAATTTTCTTACGGCGAATGGTAAACTGAAAAATGCAAAGAGATATTGTGAGCAATGTTGGAAAGAGCAAAAAGTTGAACAATGATCGCAAAACAATCAAACATTAACATTGCAAAATAGTCCCAAAATAAGAAAAGTACTGGTTTTAAGATCATAAAAAATGATTGCCATATTTTAAAATGGTAACAGCCAAGATTAACAAAGTAAAAAATGATTTCAGCTAGTGTTGCAAATGTAAGCGAAAAAGATGCACAATATTAATAATAATATTAATATAGTTTTTTTTTTTCTGTTCAACAAGAAAAAAAGAATCTGTCATATTTAAGCAAATTTCAAATTGGTCAGTTATACGAAGAAGAAGGTGAAAACTGATTTCTCAACAGTAAGTTTTACTGATGAATGTAGTACATTGGATGGACATCTCGGTTGGTTCAGATATAAGATCTTCCATAGAAAGTGAACCAACACAGAGATTAAGTTACAAAAAAGAACATTTTAAATGTAAATATACACAAATACATTAAAAAGGTCGAGTAAAATAAGCAAAAAAAAAAAAAGAGAATCACTATAAAAAGACCGAAATAGAAAATAGAACAAAAAAAAAAACTGATAAGTTATTTGAGAGATTATTGCTATTCAGTATTCGATCAAAACTAATATACACACGGCAACTGAAAAAAAAGAGAAATTGATAGAGAATCAAAAGTTTTAACAAAGAGATTATATTTAGAGAAATAAAAGACCCTACAGTACAGAGAGAAGATTGATTAGACTTAATATATAGAAACTAGAGAGAAATATCAATCAGAATGTTCGCTGCTGATGAAAAGAGAGAGAAAACGATTAAAGCAAAAGTCAGATTATTTATTAAGAATTTCGCAATTGCAAAACTGAAATTATCAACAAAATCGTATAAAAAAAGATACTGTCCTACAGTATCTTAAAAGCTCGTAAAAAAATGATCAATCTTCAAAAGAAACGAAAGAATTAGTTCTACCAAACAAGAGAACAACAGGCATTCAAAATCATAAATCAAAACGAAAATTGTGTTGAGGGGAAAGATATCAACTTAAAATAACTTCAACATAGAGAAATATAGACAGAATAGAAAAGAAAAAAAAAGAAAGAATTCAAGACATGAGAGAGAATTTAGAAAAACTTGAGAGAGAACCTTATCAAAAAAAAATATTGATGAAAGAAAGAGAGAGTTTTCGACTCTAGTTTGAATATATTAAATATATAATATTGTATAAATATATATATATATATATATATATAATCTATATATAATGGTAAAACCTTTCTAAAAAATTCAATTTAAATTTAATTTGATTTTAGAACATAAAAATTCTTGATCTTAGAATCAGTCTTGATCAAATTCAAGGTTTTCTTGTTTAGCAAGACAAAAGAATCCAACCAAGGGGATAATCCAAAAGAATATCTTCAAGACAAAAATAAAAAAAAAAAAACTGCATTGTTCTCCTTTTCACAGTTCATTTAATCATCCGTGAAAAATCAAAAGAACCCTCCTTACAAAAATACAATAGTCATCATTTATCGAGTATTGAATTTTATCTAAGAGCTAGGTTCAAATTCATAAATCAACAAAAATTGGCTATCGAAGCTGACAAAGGATTCAGAGGTATTTTTTCCGTATATCATATACAGACCGGTATATTTGTCCGTATATAATATTTTAATAACTAAATTCTAGGCATATTCCATAAACTCCGAAATTGATGGGAAAAAAAAAGGTTCTGGGTATTTTTTATTAGATTTAACTGGATTAAATGCTATTTAATCACAATAAAGATTTTTAAAATTGTTTCAAATGTATCTTTAATAAATATTTCAAAATTAGAATTATCCAAATCAAAGTAGAAAATTTGCCCTCCCTTTCTCAAAAATAAACATTCATATTCACACAATAAATTTTTAACAAAAACTGTTCTAAATTCTACCTCAATTCCTTCCTTCTCAATTTCTAACTTCTGCCCACTTCTCATCTGAGCATAACTGTCTTTGAGACAAATCATTTTTTAAAATGTTATGAAAGGGCTTTTCCTTATTTCCTCATTAAAATCAATTCTAATACTCCTTTTCATATCTTTCTAGTAAGAAAAAAGCAGATTGTCGTCTTAGGTTAAAACATAAACTATATACCACCAGGATAGAATTTCATTTTAAACTAAGTCTCACAAAATAGGTTCATTCTAAAACCTTTCTCAATTCGTTTTTTTTTTTCAAATATAATTTTGTCTGATTTTCTCGCCAATGACGTGTTTTTTCAATTTCCCAAGAAAGACATCTGATTTGCATTTTTCGCAAAACTGCTTTACCCTGATAAATAAATTTTCGATAGATAAAAAAATAAACCTTGGTGCCTCGTTCAAATTCGTATCTATCGAAACAAATCTTGATGATTTCTTTTTCAATTCCACATTACCAAAAAATGATTTCCATTCCCTAATATCTTCTATCTTTAGTTTGTATTTCATTTTTTTAACCAAAAAAAATATATTAATATTTAACCACCTCACGGCTTCAATGTCACATGTAAGAACATTTAATTTCAATTTTTAGTGTTATGGAATTACTAGACAAATTCATTCAACAAATACTTTTTAATTAATTAACATTAACAGATCTTTTTTCACGTAAGACAAAATTCAAATGAATGTATAGATTTATTTATCAGAAGCCTTTGCATTAATTGTGTTTATATCTCTTTTATTTTTGAGCTACACGATCCTAAATTCATTTCTGCAATTATTTTTCTTTGATTTGAATATAAATTATTAGAATTACAAAAAGAAAAATCCGAAGAATTGTTTCCAATTTAGTTTTTGTCTGCAAGATACGAGAATCAATATTTTTTTCCACACCAGTCTATGACACGAGGTTTCTTCAATGAAGACATAAAGAAAAAAAAGTTACCGATTCGTGTCTATTCTAAAACAAAAAAACAGGATATTGATAAGGTAAAATTGTGAAATATATCGCAGTGATTGTTAACGAGAGGCTTTTGTAAAATATTTTATTTCAAATTACAGCTGATTGTATGTATTCACGGATTTATATCCGTATGGAATTAAATGCTGGACAACGATATATGTTCTAAACAAAATTGGTAACTAGAATACATGTACTTAAAAATTGAAAAAAGACATTAATTTTCAGGGACAAAATGAGGAAAAAGGCTTTGAGAAATTGACATTCTACAAGGCGCATTGAAGGATAGTTTTTTATTTAACACTGATAGAATATTCATATTCCATATTCCTTATATGCAAATCCAACCGCAAATCATTGGATAATTGAACAAAAAAGTAAAACCAATGAAACAAAAGAAAATATATAAAAAAAAAATATTAACGAAATAAATGTAGCTTAAAAAATACCACTGTTTAATTAGGAAACATTATCTATAGAAATATAATAAAATTTGATAACCAAGAAATACTAGTTGGGTTGACAAAAAAAGAATAGAAACAAAGATTCTACAAACACAAACTGAGCCTGAAGAATTTAATATAAAAAATAGCTTAAAAAATATTACTGACAGGTAAGAGACTCTTAAAGGAGTTTGACTAGATATACTATAGGGAGGTGGTGGCATGAACTTAATGATATAATGGTAAAAAAAAAGATCGTGATTTTTTTTTTTCTTAAAAAAAAAAAAAATATGGTAAAAAATATAAATAACCTGAATTTGATTAAAAGAAGTGAATCAATGATCACTTTTAGGCAAAATGTAAATATCTTTTGATTTCAATTGAACCAGATAGATTTCACAATTATATTATATCTCAGAGTATATATATATATATATATATATATATATATATATATAAATTTTTTTACCATTTTAGTTATTTTTCCGATATGTAAATATTATTGCGCTATGTTTATATTATCGGCTATAAATATTGAGGCATTGGAACGGTCATTGTGCATTGGTACGCAGGTGTGTGAATAAAAATCAAATGCATCGAACAGTAAGGAATATATATATATATATATATATATATATATATATATATATATATATACATACATATACATAAAAACAAAAGAACGAAGAATAAAATTTAAAAATGATTAATTTAAAAAATATAGGGCTCAATACATATATATTACCTAAATATTATTATACATATAATATTTACTACATATAATATATATATATATATCTAATATAACAGTTTATAATATATATATATATATATAATATATATATATATATATATATATATATATATATATATATATATATATATATATATTATGAAAAACTAGGTAATCTGTATATAAATATATATATAAAATATAGAGAGCTAAATATAAATATATATATATAATAATTTAAATAAAAAACAGACCACTTTAAGGTTCCATGTAATAAATTATTTCACCACAGCCCTTTTAAAGGACTGCGGATCATCAGACTTTACTTCCAAACAAAAAAATGAAAAGAAAATTTACACATTTTGACGGGCCGTATTAAACATATATAAATTAACGAAGTAACGGAAGTGAGGGGGAGAGAAAAACATGAGTGAGTTAGCAGATATTGACACATTTAAACGGTTAACTTAACGGAAGTTATATATTGATATCGAAGGGGTAGAGAAGAAAAAACCATAGAGAGAAAAAAGAGGGAAGGAAGTTAAGAGAGAAGAGAAGAGAAGATGTCGCTAATTTTCTTTGTAAAAAAAAAGGCTAGAAACAGACGCTGTTATTTTGCTTTACTTTGAAAGTGTTATTTTGGGGGTTCAAAAAGATTATAATGTTTGATATAAATTTGAATGTCTCTAAACTGTCTACAAATAATTTAATTTGATATTTGTTCGTGATTTTATTTTTTTTTTAAATTTTGGTGATTTTCTATGAAATAGTCGATTAGAAAAATATTCATAGAAAGTACATTAAAAGAATAAATTTTTATTTTAAAATATAAGTTTACTTTTAGTAATCTTTTATTTAATCTCTTTAAAAAAAAAATTTATTATTGATTATTAAGTTGACATCTCTATCCGTTTGAATTTTGTTCATGAATTTAACTCGTGACTGTTTCTAAAATTTTATTTAAGCTAATATGGGGTAATATTTGAAGGTAATATTAAAGATCTTGCTCTGTCATATACTATATACACACCCATGCAAATATCACATATACACACGTATATATATATATACACGTATATATATACACACACACACATACACACACACACGAAGGGAGAGAGATTTATATATTTACGTAATCTATATGTTAATACGCTTGTATCTATGTATGATATCATACCTGGTATCACATAAACAAACAAATAGAGAATAAGAGAGGGATGTAGAGACAAAAAGAGTGCAATACAGAGTAGGATTGGAGGGGGTCATCTCATATCAAGGCAGTTGTTTGTAGGGAAGGGTTAAATCATGATTCGTGACCTGATGACAAATTCGTCCCTAACTTGCATGTAAAATTTTCATTCGTAAATAAAATCTTTGTTTTACTTTTTTCTTCGAATTTGTTTCATTTCATTCTTACTTATTTCATTACAGTATAATTTCTCCTTTCCGTAAAATTCAGTGTTCATCACACGGATGAGACTGACTTTAATTTACAGTTTGCATTTTTTAAATTTTATGTAAAGTTTTTAAATATTTTCATAATTCTTAAAATATATTTTAATTAAAATTTAGATTATCTAGATTTAAGTTATAAAACTCAAAATAAAGTACACACATATACCGCTAATCCACAGCTGTACTTAATTTTCTGGGTAACATGTGATAAATATGGCAACAAAGATGAGGACAATAGTCCGAATAATGTAAATAATGTACATAATACCTCATCTCAGAAATATAGACAGATAATGTCCATAAGATATATGTAGTAAACCCAAAACTAACTAAACGTTTGTGCGTGCGTGCACACGCACGTGCGACCGTGTTAAACTCCTAAACTACAATAATTATACAAAAAATTAAAACAAATACAGATTAAAATAATTCATGGGAAAAAATTGTAAAGAACTAATCCAACTAATAATAAAAATATTACTGCATTTTACAGTTGAACACGGAGAAGGATTGAAGGTGGATTATCTTAGATAAAGGCAGTTTGTAATTAGGGGTTAAATCAAGTTTCGTGACCTAAAGACCTGTAGACCCTGAAAAGAAAGTGACCTTTCCAAATTAAAATTTTATTTTTAAATCTTATCTGCGTGAATTTCTCACAGGCTGATGGAAGTCAGTCTGTAATTGCCAGATTTGGGGATCGGTTTACAATGAACTCAACTGAATGGTTTAAATTCAATTAACTCCATGCAGCAACTACATAGTTTCTGTACTGTGAGATAACTCAGCATTATGTATCGAAAGCACACGAAATGAATTCTGAGGATTTGAATTAAAAACAACGGCATCAATAAAATGTATTTAGTAAGCACCGGACAAATTTTTATTTAAGACTGCCGCTGCTACATTTTGAGAACTCGAGGACAGAGGAGTGAGTAAAGCTACCAACATTTAAGGAGGTATGCATCCAACTCTGGCTTCTAGAAGACGATGCTGAACTACATAATCTCACAAAGGCCACAACATTTCGCATGCCACAGAAACAGTTTTGCTTACCATTATCTGTCTATTCAATCATCATGTGAATGGATTGCAACATTGAAATAAACACGGGCACAGCATCATTGAAGATCTGAATGATGAAACTGTCGAAAAAAAATAGCATTCCACCTATTAAACGCAATTTTCAGAATGAAACCTCTTTCGGAGTACTGTCTACCTGAACCTAGAGGCAACTTCGCAAAAAGTGAAAACATTGGTCAAATTAAAGCACCAAACCCTGAATCACTATACAGTGAATAAATGCTGTAATGGTAGCTGCAGCAGAGAGAGCTGAGTACGACAGAAATAAATACTTTTATTTAGTTGTACCTTGTGATATACTAAATGCTCACTTAACTCCAAACAACATTGACATCAACATCTGCCTGGATAGCTGTGGCACTTAACTAGAGGAAAAACCTCCAGTCTCTTCAAATTCCCTATTCCTTTAACAGAAACAATTGTTTGTAATATTGCACTTAACTCAGAGCAAGCAAACTAACTAAAAATGTGAAGGTATTCATTATTGATGAAGCATCAATGATACCATGCCCTTGGTGTAATAGATAAGTGCTTCCAGGATATTATGGGAGTTGATTTATTTGGGGACGGGGGGGGGTAATCTGATTCTGCTTGGAAGAGATTTCAAAAACTCTTTCAGTTGTTAGTCGGGCTTCTTCCAGCTACTGCAGTAGACGCTTGCCTGAAATGATCTATTATATGCCATCATTTTCTACAACTGAGGCTGACCCAAAACATGTGAGCAAATGATAAAGAAGAGTTCCCCAGATGGCTCCTGCAACTTGGAAATGACACACACTCGGATGCTCCCTTGATAAATGTTCACCCAAAGAAATAAAACAAAGTGTGACATTTTATCCTAAAAATGCTGAATGCCTAATTATGAGTGAAGGAATTCGTAAGCAACTTCCAGGAAAATAGATTCAAAAAGTAGATTCAATGGCCCGAGCTAATGAAGAAGCTCTGAACTATCCGATGGAATTTATAAACTCACACCCCATAGTATCTCTCAATATAGTCTTTAAAATAGGTGCCATATTTGTTATCTTTTAATTATTTCACTCCGAACAAAGCAATAAAGCCACCAAATCGCAAGGGAGTTACTGGGTGTGAGATAATGAAAAAGAAAAACATTGAAAGAGGACAATAAAAGAGCGAGAAGATGGAAGTTGACCGGAAAGCAAGAATTCGAAAGAAAGTTCCAAAAGTGCTAGAGAAGATGCTGTTAGCATAGAACTTACGGTTACATCTAGCCATTTCAACTGTAAAATGATGAAACTTTGCGCTGAAATACATAAAGTTTAGGTACCATACAGGAAAGTTAATCAACAATTACCATTAAAATATTTATAGAAAAATCATAAAGAAGCTATATTACGACGGCGATGGGAAAGTGACTGAAGTCGAGATGCCAGGTCAGGACCAATAACATTATAGATTCTTTTGATCTTACCAAGGCTAAATATATCGCAAGAGTACCACACTAAATATTGCAGCAATATTCAATGCATGGACGAATGGTAGACATAAATGTGTAAGATAGATTATGTCCAAATAAATTGTCTAGCACAACACAGTAGAGCAACTTTCTTAACAGCAAAACCTAGGAATTGATTCAATATAATCATTTTATTTTATGTCAGCGGAAAATGAGTTATTCTCCTGGTAGCTAATATTAGCCATGCTGAAAGAAGACAAAAAAGTCTTCTCAGACGATTAAACGAGATCAGTTTCGTTTTAGAAGCGTTAATGCTACTACACAATCATAAATTTCTCAAGGGTTGTCCAGCAGAATACGCATGAATGTACGACTACTTCACGAAAATAGTATAGAAGCAGCATTGAATAGTGGTAGTCACAAAGGCTCTATATTACTCATTTCTTGAACCAAATTGAATACCAGTAATACCAACGTTCCTTTTGCGTTAAACAGAATCCAATTTCCTGTACAACTTTCTGATGCGATGGCGATAAATATAGCACAAAGCAAACTTTTCATAAAGTGGCGATTTACATGCTTTGGCCAGTTTTCGATCATGGTCAGTTGTGTGCAGTATTTTCAAGATCACGAGTGCAACTGAACGTTATGGTCAGTGTTAATGTTGAACCGAAGTCATCTAACACGAGACATGGTGTTGCATACATGATATTTCTAGTGTATAACGAAATACAGTAATACCAATTATTTGGCACTATAGCCGCACTCGGGAACAGTCATACTTAGTTCTGCGTTTGCGGAGTCTTCCTGAGCGAAGGACACCATTTTATCTGTATTCCCAAATACCAGTGATTCTTTCTAAATATTTACGAACATTCTTTTGATTATGTTCTCATGTGATCTTAGCATTTTTACATATGCTTATATTATTATGGGGCAATATTTTAATATATTTGTTAGAAACTAGATTCCATTTTATGTTTTTTCTCATGTATAAATGGATATAATTTCATTTCGTTTTCATTCCTTTTCTAAAAACAATGGTCAACAGCCAATCAGGAAAGTTATGTGCTGTTTTGTATGTAATTTTGTTCACTGATTTAAAAATCAATCGGATTTCTTGCATCAGGCACGGTTTCCGATGAGATGAAGTGGGTATAAAGCTCAGGTCAACTGCATTGTCACTGTAAAAGTCTTATACAATTAATTACTGATCTACTTTTGTATTACTAATTGCGTGTATTATGTAATTTTAGGAATGATTAAAAATCGGGTGGTTTAGTTAAGCATTTTTTCCCATAATATTCTATTAAGCTTATGTAGTATCTCTATAAATTGAACTTTTTCTTTTTAGTTATCCAGTCCGATGTCCAATCATCATTCTCATCATATTTATCATCAAACTATTTAAGATGTCAAGGCAGTGCAAGAACAGTCCTGATATTTTATGTCTATGATTCAGTTACCACCAAAGCAACGTGTCATCACAATTGAAATCAAGAAGATCTACAGTTTGTTATTTGAATTCCCTCTCGGGGATCAATATAAGAGCTTGGCACCACATATCTACTCAACTTGTTCCAGTGGAATAAGGGATTGTCTGAACGAAAGGAATAGAACCATGTCGTTTGTAGTACCTATAATATGGAGAGAACCAAAGAGTTATTTCTGTATGGATAATGTATATTGGTTTACAGTTAAGATCAAACGTAAGATTGTATATCCACAGAATAGAAAAAACATCAGTACCACGCAATGACATCTCTGGACTAGTGTCACCGGATAATTTGCCTTCAGATGTCTGACGAAATAATACTTTGTCAGGAAACTACTACAACTGAAGTGGATGAAGTTATTTTTTTCTAGAAAATGAAGATGGACCACAGACGATTTCTCAAGTCGAGTTAAACGGTTTAGTTAGAGACTTGGAATTGTCAAAGGATACAACTGAACGTTTAGCATCTCATCTCAAAGAAAAATACCTCCATAAGGACGATGTTTGTATTAATCATTTCAGAAAGAGAAATAAGGACCTGATTTCTTTTTTCTGTGCACGGACCATTTTGTTTCTGTAATATTATTGATGATTTATTTTCCGGTTTGTGTCCAGAACATTTTCGACTGAAAAGGACTTCTTTGTTGATTCATCTAATGTGAATGCTGTCAGGAGTCACGAACTGTTGCGGCTTTTCATGCAACTGCCAAGCACTACATGCAGTCAGAGTGGCCCCAGCGAGAATCATATGAGTCAGGAGTTTCTAATGTCCAGAGTAAGCCATTAGTAAAGCCAAATATTTTCTCACTCTTCACATAAAGGTTGAGCTCATGAAACAATATGTGAAGGAAGAGCTCAGAAGGTTTTGTATATGTGAAGGGTAATTTCCCCAAAATCACCGAAGCAAAAATGAAGGAAGCGGGTCTCAGTAAGCCCACAGATAAAAGAACTCAATGACAACAACTTTAGGAAAACCCTGGATGAGATTGAATTTAATGCTAGGGGGTCCTTTAAGTGGATCTCTGAAACTTTTCTGGGTAAGAAGAGTTCTCAAAATTTTAGAAACTGAGTAAATTTTTTTTGAGTCTTTTGCGGCAATGGGCTGTTGGATGTCACTGAAAATCCATTTTCTTGATTCACATCTGGATTTTTTTTACAGAGAACATTGGAGCAGTGTCTGATGAGCAAAGGAATGCTTTCATCAAGACATAGCATCAGTACAACAAAGATATCAAGGATTTAGGAACGAAGGAATGCAAGCTAATTACTGTTTGATGTTAAACAGTGATTAACCTGAAAATAAGCAACAGCGAATGTTTACATCCCAAATATTTTAGGTCAGTAGAAAGTATTATAGCCTTATTTTGCACAGAACAGTTTTGATTTTGTACAATAAATGGCCACAAAAATGTTATATCTTGTATTCGTTATACCTTATAAATACAGGAATTATGTACCCAAACATGGAAACTACAGATATCAGTAACATAAAAATATAAATTGATAAGGAAAAACAGATTTCAGATTTATAAGCAGCATGACAAATATCAAACGTATTTTTACATTAAATTGTAATTATATTTTCCGTATATTTTATTTTTAATTTATATAATAGATAGATAGATAGATAGATAGATAGATAGATAGATAGATAGATAGATAGATAGAAATGCTTCAGTTTTGAAAAGTTACACGCTAATCAACAAAATGAAATTAATTCTGTGTTAACAACGTAGCAACGCTCAAATTTCGAAATGCTACATCTTCGATTTGTAATTATTCTACATTGCCAGATTTTGTCGCTGTAATTTTTAATTTTAATACTTACTGGAATTCTGATTGACAAATTCTTCATCAGAATATTGAAATTATCACAATCATTTAATATTTTAATTTTTTATTTTATATATACTTATTTTTATATGTAAATATATTCATTTCATACATATATATATATATATATATATATATATAAATATATATTATTTTCAATAGTCAAAATAATAGGTCATATTTTGTTTATTTTAAATTACTTAATTATTAATCATTACATTTATTTATTTATATTCAATTTAAAATACGCATTAATTTTGAATCACAAAAAAAAATCATAATAAATTTGGCGTCAGTTGCTACAACTACAGTCTTGCACTGAATCCTTGAAGCTACATCCGTTTGTTCTACAATGAACAGCAACAATTTATCAAGTTTGTGAGAACCGTCTTCCTTTTAAACTGTTAAATATTACACAAATTCTCAGCGAACAAACTCCATGTGTTAAAATATTGGTTAACCATTCTTTCAGCGATTCTTTCGTTATAATTCGCCCTCCCTTCTCCACTGCAAATCCTTGATTGTCTCTACTTCTGACCAGTGCGAGGGCGGAAAAAGGACAACCAATTCCCGAGGTGTGGCGGCAATACACTGTCGTTTCTCACGGAACATCTGTCCGACACACATTCCCAGCCCAATGACCGAGTAGGATCAAAGAGTGCAATAATCTAACCTTGTCTGAAATACGGAACAACGGTAGACGCACTTATTGTGTTGCATACAACACTAAGTTTGCCATGTACATTGAATATTTTCTTCTCGGAATCAGTCATAAAATCTGCTTCTATTTATCATTCAGTCGACCGTACCTACCGTTTTTTATCTTTCAATCTACCTTTTACTTTCACATTTTCTGATATATCTATTTTATCTGCTAGTATTTACTCCCCCCTCTCTCTCTCTCTCTCTCTCTCTCTCTCTCTCTCTCTCTCTCTCTCTCTCTTACATCTCGGCTCGATCAAAAAGGCTTTCGGCAACAATTCTGATCTTTAGTCATTTAGTCGGATTTTGGAAAGTGGGTTGAATCGAGAAATTTTCAGTACCCCTCATTTATATATCTCTTTAATTATCCACTTAACAACTAAGAGATTCTCTTCTTGATTCCCAGCCTCATCAAATATATTCTTTACTGTATTCTGTTTAAATTATTTTCCCAATCAAACAACAATTGAGTTATTATAACTCTACTTTATAGCCGCAACTTACCATCCCTCCTTTCTTTTTATTTCCTTCAAACTTGTCATTTTCCCAACAACACTGTACTTTCTTTGTCATATAAAGAAGTGATATGGCCTTTTCTTTTCACTTTCATTTTATGCTTTACATGCCTTTCTTTTTCAGATATTTTAATGCTTTACTTGTTACAATTGTTATTGATTCTCTGACTTTATTGTTGCCTTTCTATAAGTGCAAAAACATTTTATATTCTTTCTTTTAATCTCACATACGCCTGCGCGTGTGTGCGTGCAGATACACAAGACCTGAGACTCACGATAAAAAGGGCATTATTTTAGACAAATAGTTTACGACATAAGCAGAGAATATTAATCATGCAAACCTCACATTATGCAGTGAACATTCTCGATTAAATTACTTTGTCCGGCTACAGACTTATTTATCTAACTGCATATATAATTCATCAAAAACCTGAAAAATATATCACGCCTCTAACACACACGGAAAAATACATAGATTTATTTTAATGATACCAGAAGACAAACCGAAGAATGCTCAGAGCAGTTTGCTTCAGAAACTTTAAACTATTCCACATGCCAAACCTATACGCTGTGAATAGAGACTTTAGACTTCAGAATTACAAACTGCAATTTCTGAATTGATACAGGAAAATCTCATTCGAAAAAAAGAAAAGAAAAGAATACTGAATGCGTATGTAATATCAATCCTCCTGTATGGTAATTAATACTGTTCATTTTTCTTGCAGATGAAGATGAGACGTGTGACAAAGGAGATATTGTTCTACAGAAGGATGCTGAGAATGTCATTGACGGAATATGTGAGAAACACAGTTTAAAGAAAAATTAAAGATGGAATTGCTGGAGCCCAATGCGGAGAGATGGTTTGGAGAATTTGAAACTCACATGACATATTGAAAGAAAGCTGGGCAGGAAGGAACAGTAACCTAGCAAACGAGCTTATTTAAATGGGGGACAAAATAAGGACTGGGGTGATAGTTAAGAGGAAAATATTGCTTATAGATATAAGAGAGGAATTTGTGGAGAGTAATGACCAACCACATTCTGATGGGACACCGTACATAGGATTTATGTCTAGACATATGCACTGCATTTATGTTATGGAATAAAATATTACTATTTCTAACTTCTCTAATATTAAAGGTAACTTAAAATTTTGTTATTAGAATTTGTGGAAGTCAATTTTTCATAAACTAAAACTTGAAAGTTCCCTCCACGTCTTCAACTGTGAAAATATGACTGTATTTATCTATCAAGAAAGAAACTTCATACCAGACAATAATGTTTTTTTTTTTTAATAAATTTTTTTAAAAATTACGACAACGAATTACAAAAATGCTTTCGCAAAAGATCTGCCATTAAGTTTCATGTAAATAACGTTAACGAGACCATATGCTACTTTATTTTTGAAGACACAATCGGTGAAAGTAAATATTAAAAATCTATTTGAATTTTTCGCTACAAACTGCAGATTTTATGCTATATTTTGTATTTAAATCTCACATTCTCTATCACTTTCATATATTATCGCACAGTGAGTGATGTTGGTAATTAAAATAGACTGCTCCAATGTCTTAAGATTAAGTTAATATTTAAATTTTACAACGGTCACGTTTCAATCAGAACCTGAACATTGCTGCATACATAAAACTCAGTGTTGTAGCAAACTGTAAGGAAAAATATATTTATTAATAGTATATAAAGTTCGAATATGAGTTAATCTGACAGAATGATTAAATAAGGAAAAAGCCGCAAAATCTTTCATTATTATTTTAGCTGCATCAGAAATTTCAAAAGTTCAAAAGAAATTTTATGGTAAATCTCCGTGCTACAGTTTACTTTTCTCACATGCGTTTGCCTAAATAACATGTGGTTCGACACATACACAGTGTATATAATCAAATTGTCTTATTAATTAAATCAAATGACGAAATCTGTCTTAAGGGTGTGCCGAAAACGGTAACAAAAGAATACATCACCCTTTGTTTCTTCTTTTTGAATGAAATATTTTTGGTGTGTGAAAAATGAGTGAATATTCAAATAAACAAAATTTCAAAAGTTGAAACAAAAAGATCAAAATATGATAAATTCCTGGATTAAAGATTTCGTGAAAAAATTAAATCTGCCAAGATGACGTCTGCGGAACCAAAGACAACGCAGTGGCTGGCATGTCTGTAGTTTCTTACGTTGATCTGACTTGATTAGATAATCCGCTGATTTTGGATGAAACCCTCTTAGTGTGACTTGAAGCAGATCGTCTGCAGTGGCACGCAAATCCGTGTTGACATTCGGCGGGGGCAGAAAATCAAATGGAATGGCAGTGATGACAGATTTTTGAACGAATAACTGCAATATTATTAAAAGTGACAGTGATAACAGTATGAAGAATGATCAGGAATACTGTTAATCATTCGGAAGAATGGATTAAAAATAAAACAATAACCAGAAACTATACTTTCAAATAAGATCAACAGAATCCAGTTTAGTAATTATAAAGAAATGTAAAATTTGTCCCAAAATATTGTACTTTTAGATCAGATAACAAAATATGAAATTCCAAGTGAAAGCAAGCAGAAAAGCATGAAGAAGACAAAAGCTGCCAAGATTATTTAACATAAATGAACATAAAGAACAAAATGGAAAAGAAAACTTAAAAGTTAAAATGGAGAGAATGAATAATTAGTTTACTTCACTTGTGTGCACAATTATGAACGATATAATTATGAAGAAGACAGAATTTTATTATAACTTTAAAAGCGGACATTGTGGAAATTTAATATATAATACAAATATATAAAAACGAAGTGGGGAAGAGAAAAAATATTTACTGTATAAATCGAAAAATTATAATAAAAAATAACCAGCAAACACTCCAATATTCATAGTACAGTCGGGGTGGGGGTATTTATAAACAATCTATAATACATACAAATATACTATATATATATATATATATATATATATATATATATATATATATATATATATATATATATATATGTGTGTGTGTGTGTGTGTCCTCTTACGGAATAAAAATTGTTATGTATCATTATTAATATCTCCTATAATTTTATCGTAGTTCACGTGGTAAGTATATGGACTGCAATAAAACTTGAAGATTAAAGAGGCGTTGTCGATTGAATTTAAGTTTTGCCGAATTTGTTGCATAAATATTTGTTTTTTGTTTTTGTTTTTTGCATTTATATGAATATAAGGGTACATCACTACGTCTGCATTCTGATACTTGATTATCAACTGAATTTGGACAATTTTCAGTGAATCATTTTCTATTTCGATGAATGTGATTCACGCATAAACATTTACATATATATATATACATATATATATATACATATATATATATATATATATATATATATATATATAAAAGGATTCTAAGTATTTGTCGTGTGACAAATCTGCTTTAAGCAAGTGATCAGATTTCTATCGTTTAATTGTAGAAAGACGAATTCTATATCAACGTTGCAAATGAATCAGGCAAGTGCAAGATATTTTACGTGACGAGTATAGGGGAATTGAAACACTAACAATATTTAATAAGCTCAACGGTAGTGAATTAAACATTGTTTAACCACTTAAAATACAACATAAAATTTTAAACAACACGAAGAAATGATCTTCACAGAAAAAGAAGACTAAGTTAAATGTAACAATAATATTTATACAGGCAGGCACATCTATTTACATATTAAAACTCAATGATCTTCCTGGTGACCAAGAAGAGAGTAAAAGTTTGTTTGTTCGAAATGATTTACCGCAAGTGAATCTGCAAAGTTCGAAGTGATTTTGTTGCAAGTGAGTCTACAAAGTTCGAAGTGATATGTACGCCAATGTGTGTGTGTATGTGTGTTTGTGTGTGAAGCACACGCTAATGAAACGTGTGTAACTGCTGACTGATCACGTGCGATAGCATTGAACAAAGAGAGAAGAGACAGGACTTACTTTCGTCAGAGACTTGTATGTTTTTCAGTGTAGAAAAATCATCGTTGACTTACACATTGTCATGGTAACATGTGTCGAGTCAGAGCCTTGTTCGCTGATAGTTCGTCACATATCTAATCGCTGACAGTTTGTTCTTGTTTGTCTGTTGCTGGTTAGCCCTCTTTTATGTATTATGGATGGCCTGTGCTCGGTTCCGAGTCACTATTTGAGTTTTGCGAGGTCATGTACTCTGTAACCCGAGCCCTGGCCCTTTTCCATGTCATTTAGAGTTTAACTGCGCAGAGGTCGGAGAAAGCACGCCACGTGACTTTTCATATCCAATCAGGTTCCACAAACCACTTATTTAATTTGGAGCAATATTTGTACAAATTTTGTAAAAAAGATTTTAGTAAGTACTGAATTTAGTAGGATTTATTCGTAGGCGTCTGTTACTTGTTTTTGCTTCACTTATTGTTCTTAAAATAAATATGATTTTATCCTATGAGTTCTCTACTGGAGATTAAAAAGATTTTTTTTAGCCAAAATGTTTTCACTTGATGGCCAACAGACAGATAAGTTAACAAAAAAGTTTATATAAAAAAATAGAAAATTTATCCGCTGTCTTGTGAGATGTAATTTAACTATTTTCCAACGTGTGCTCGTTTATTTCAACAGAATAACGAACAAAAAAATTTAAAAAGTATTCAGTTTTCAAACTTCTTTAAATTCAATTTTGAATGTCTGATAGCAACATGATTTAGCAAATTGAAATATACTCTTAGTGTTCATTATATATTTATTGAAAGAGAGAATTCGTAATAAAAGGGAAAAGTACTAAAAATCCTACCAAACTAATCTTAAATAGATCTTTAACAATAAAGAGAAATGCATCCAAGGAAAGCGTAACTGGGTTTCACGAAAATCGCGATCTTCAGACAATCATGATCAAAAGAACTGATAAAAAAAAATAGCCACTGAGAAGAAGAAGAAAAAAAGGAAAAAAAAATCGACGCCCACACGCATAAATGAAAGAAAGAAAAAGAAACGTGAATGAACTAACCAAGTCCAGGTGACCCTATTCTTACCAAACGAAAAAAAATTAGGGAGGGGATGGCTAGAAAGACCAGGTGGTGTTAGATGAGACAATAGATGTTTATTTACGTCTCTACACCTCCCCGCTAGTTCTCATCTCTTATTTAATAAGAATCCACACTACTTTTATACGGTTTACTTTTTTAATTCTTCCACTCGATTGTGGATGGATTTCCCTAATTAATTCTTTAGTTTTCCATTAATAATATCAAAACAACTATGGCTTAAACTTAATTTACAGGCATAAAACCTTCACGTATTCATCATTTTTATTCCACTACCATACTTTTTCATAGCACGAGCGTTATTGAACGTATATTTAGAACAAGTTTACATAGTTTCAGCGCTAATGTTACCGAGTAGTTTTTTGTAGTCCTTAATATCCAGCTTATTTTACTACAATAATCAGTGACATTTTTATTAAACAATTTACACATTGTTGATGATGTTAGACTTCGGATTCCGGTCCATATTTGATATGCATTTGGTTTTAACTTTATATATATATATATATATATATATATATATATATATATAGAGAGAGAGAGAGAGAGAGAGAGAGAGAGAGACTTGAGATCACTATTCTTTAAGGCTATCTGGTATTCCGTTTTAGCCTTAATAAATATTTTAATATGAAAATTAATGGGTAACCTGCTCGCTAATGATTTGGGTATATGTCTAATGACTACTGGGGGGGGGGAGAAATTGAATAACCATATAAACTGGTATCTTCTCCGGTTTCCGATATGGCTTATATCCAAATTCAAATAACTTACAGGTAATTTACTTTCACGTTTGTTATCTCTACTGAATCGAGTGAGCTACTATCTTCAGGGATTTTTGAATCGAGTGAGCTACTATCTTCAGGGATTTTTTTTACCTTTTTGTCCACCCCGACCACGTGTATTTATCTTATACCATCTTAAAATTTCAAAATTTATAATTTTTTTATTCGTGATATGGAGAGCTTATTCGATATTTAAACATAATTATTTCCTGAGTATGAGCCTTTCTATAGAAATTCGGTGCAGCCAAGATCTATGAAACCGATCTAAAGTCAATTATATAATATGTGTATATACAAATCGTTACCTTTAAAATGCCAGATTGTGATCAGCGAAATCTTGCTTGCCGTAGGTTAAACATTCACTTTTTGTTATTGATGAGATCATTGAAAGAACTCGGAAAAAAACTTTAACTTTAGTAAGTTTATACATAATTTTGATTTGAATGTACAACTTATTAAAAATTTGAGAAAGAAATTCAATTTTACCGGTTGACATTAACGTATGAATGTGCGTATATATATATATATATATATATATATATATATGCCCACTTGAACGAAATATGATAAGGCCGTTTTTTTAAAGTGGGTGAACCAGGGGCACATGAGGCAAAAATTCTCTCATATTTTCTCTTTTGTACTACCTGGGGGTGGGGAGAGCCCCTTGGTTCTGACCACATTCATATGACACCAACTGCATTTCTCACGAGGTTAGCAGTCATGGATATGTATCTATAGACATATCCATTTATCTGATGAAATATTTGTTTACGCCGGCATTAAATAATTTAGAATCATAAAATATTTGCTTCTAGATAAAGAAAAAATAGTGTCGAAGTGTATGTCAAGAGTTAAGCATTTCGGTCACTTAGTCCGCTAGTTACTGCATGGGAAAATAGGTAGATTGGTATGAAAGTATATGGGAGTATTTTGTTGGTAGACGACAGAAAGACTAACAGGGATATAAGCCGGTTTGTAGACGGTGACTAATACGAATAGACAACTGTCGACGGACATTCATATAACCAGGAAGAAAAAGAATTGTCTATAAGCAAACAATTGAGTGTGCTTTATTTATATAGGCATATATATATATTATGACATGGATAAATCCGACAATTAAGTCCGTCAATGTGTGTGTGGGTAGATATATTCGAATATAGTGTATAATATATATTATTAATCAGTGTCCATATATCTATCTACATCAAAAAATGACATATGGATACACTCAAAGGAATGTTAATGCACATAGGCATGAATGTAACTTTGTACATAGTACTTACTAGGTAAGCATAAACAATTGTATATCCGTTTTTTAGACTATTCCATCTTGAGATCCGGCCAAAGATATTTACCTGTCAGTTGTTCACACTTATTTGGAATATATAACACTTTCGGGACCTTCACTGTAGACAATTACTGTAAAAACTGCTCTATATTACACACTCGTTAGATATCTCTTCATTTTTTTTTAATTATTTCACCCCAAGCAAGATGGGAATGCCACTGGTAGGCAGAGAGTTACAGAGAGTGAAGGTGGGAGAAAAACTGGTTATAAGGGGAACCGAGGAAAGTATAAAAGCTGAATGGGGTTCAAGAAGATGGCGATTGACATTGCATTTAAATGTTTGAAGATCGTAGTTATTAGTGAAGCAAGTTCAACAGGAAAAGGATGGGACCTAGATGCCAGTCTAGTAGCACACTTCAAATTTCGGCACAAGGGTAAAAAGCTTGTCAGAGCAGTTGCCATGAAAATATTTGTAGAAAAGACAGATGGGAGCAACATCACTTCGATGAGAAAGTGACTGTAGTCAAGATGCAAAATGTGGATCGATTATGTTGCAGATACTTCTTGGATTTTGTTAAAAACCTCGTGATGAGAAGCAGGAGCAGCAGTCCAGATATGGCAACAGTATTCAATGCACAGAGGAATGGTAGAATTGTAAATGCAAGATGGACACTGACGAGAAAAGTCTTCTGGCACAGTGACCCACTTTACCTTGCAGCAAAATGCAACTGTTGATTCGATGCAGTGATTCCACTTCAAATCAGTTGAAAACATAAGGACAAGAAGCAGCAGTGCGTTGCTTTCCATAAGTCTAGCATGAGTCATGTTGATGGCGGACAGGAAAGATTCTCGATGGTGGTTTAATGAGAGCAGTTTCGTTTTGAAGGCATTATAATTTAAGAACAATTTCCTGTCCCAGTTAACCGCAGCGGCCTGATTAATTTTGTCAACTCTGTTGGATTTTCTGTTGAGACAGCAGTAAATGTTAGTATTATCAGCAGAAATGCCTACTTTGGGAATTGATGACAGCAGGAAGATTATTGATGAAGATCAGAAACAGCGTAGGACACTCGCATTCGTGTGAAAGGATCTGGAAGAAAGCCCGTTCGTAATGACCTTCATTTCACAATTTGATAGGTTCGATTGGATTAAATCAAATAGTCGTCCAGTAATACCGTAGCCCTGAAGCTTACGTAGAAGACCAGCATGCCAAACCCTGTCAAACGACTTCGAGATTTCTAGAGCAACAGTTCATGCTTCACCGTTATTATCAAGAGCTTGATATACATATTCAGTGACGGCTGATAGTTCACCAGCTGTAGACATGGCAAAATGAAAGCTATATTGTTTGTCATGAAATAGATCAGGAGATGTAAGATTTTTAACTGCATCAGCATTGATTAAAGCCCCTTTAATACTTTGCTGAAAAGCGATAGGAGATTAATAGGGGATAGAGGGTTCAGAAGGTTCTCCAGAGTTCTTAAAAACAGGAACTACAGAGGAGGATTTACAACAAGTTGGAAAGCAGGAAAGCAGTGAGGCAATAATTGTAGAGTTTGGAAAGAGCCACGTGTATTTAGACCGTTTGCTGGGATCCCGTCACCTCCGCTTGGCTTCTTGGAGTCTAATTTAGAAATGATGTCAGATACCTTGTTTGGCTATTTAAAATACCTAACATAGGCACCTCTGATTGCACTATTTCAAATTCAAACTTTTGGTAATTTTAACGTCATTGGGCAAAATAAGAAAAATTCTATCATTCAAAAAATTTATTTCCTCATATACCATGTTCTTTCAAGTAATGTTTGATCATGGTCCTCAACAACTTTATTTGTTGCTCTAGTTATCATATGGTTCCACATACACTGGAAAATTCGAATGAACTAAAACCTTAGGCGAATCTGTATGTAGTAATAACTTTTCATATTGTATATGAATTTATAATAACGTAAAAATATGCTGTCCAAAAGTGATACGAAAGAATAAGAAGAAATTTTTTTTGTTGAAATAAAAATCAATTATTAAAATATTAATATTTATTTATTTCTAAAAGAATCGTGTTTAGTACTTTCACTAGAGATATTATTATTTGTGGGAATTAACAATGTCAATGGAGGAGTTTGATACTTGCGAACGAAAGAAAATGGACCAAATACCAAGAACAACCTGATATAATCCAACTGAAGCCAAATGCAAAGAATTTCTAGAATAGCCACTTTGCAAGGGAAATTGGAACAATGGGATCCATAAAAAAATGAAATAACATAAAAGGCAGAAAAAAAAATATAAATGGATATATATTGTAATGACTGGTCCCATAAATAATATTTGAAAGGAAGAGAAAAAATGAGGAAGAAGCAGACCAATTAGGTTACATTACATTTATGTGTATTCCGTCCCCACTATAATATTTTTCCTTTAGCGTCCAAACACAGCAAAACATTAATCAAATGAAAAGTTAAGATAATACAGTAACTTACCTTTGGGCATCTGTAACGGTAAAGGTTTTGGTACCAAAATTGAGTGCAGGGGAGCATGCGCCTAATAAGAATGAGCGGACACACGTGGAGTGATTTGATTGGTTGTTGGTGCTGCATGGTACTAATGTTCAAATAACTGTCACAGAGATCATATTTTTTCGTCATGTCGTGATAGTGACGAGTTTCTGCTTTCTGAAGAATCAAGTCAGGTTACTGGTGGAACGATGTGTAAAATCGGAAACTTGCAATGGGACTAGGACACATCATTGATGACTCAACTCGATTATTTTTTTCAATTCAAATAACCTTATAATATATTGATTCCTTTCGAGCTCGTTCGTATCGAAAACGCAGCATTAACAAAATTTGTAAATAATCGCTTTGGCTAATTTGTATCGAATATAACATGAGACAGAAAGATTTGCCATAAGGTCATTTTATTGTTGCTGAATATTATGTTGAATTTTTTACACTCCGCAAAATCTTTGAAAATGGAATTATTGTAAGATTTCATAAATTGACTTCGCAGTCAGCAAATATTTTGAATCTACG
The DNA here is from genome assembly GCA_903632075.3 of Acanthosepion pharaonis. Lineage (NCBI taxonomy): Eukaryota > Metazoa > Mollusca > Cephalopoda > Sepiida > Sepiidae > Acanthosepion > Acanthosepion pharaonis. The sequence continues at coordinate 636,917 of CAHIKZ030002010.1, read as the reverse complement.
TTGGCTTCGCAGATCAGGCATCCGGCTTATTGTAAAATTCTGAAATATTAAAAATGGTTAAATTAGTGCTGTTTGTTTTTTTCTATTTCCTTTATCATGTTCTGTTTAATAATTGCTTAAAGGCTGCAAAAAGTTTCCTCTTATGATCTCTAAGCTGAGCTTGGTGGTTGAAGAAGGTCATCAGTCGACGATAAAATATCGAAGGTGTACCTTGGGGACTCCTTTTTGGAGAACACACACATACATAAACACATTAATTCGGATCACATGTATTCCATCATTTGACTTATCCGCGCGGTTTGACACTTTCTGCAGTTTTCCTTAATGATTTAATGATTTTGCATACTACTGGTAAAAACTGGTTTTGTATATCAATTGAAAACCATGCTTCAGGACCATCAATGTGTTTCTTCTTTAACATTAGAAGCACTAGGCTGGAGTTCTTACTATAAATACTGTTTCCTTGAAGTACAGTTTTTTTTTCTATTTCGCCTACAGGTTAAGCTTTGAATTTTATCAGATTTTTTTTTTTTTACTTTCGTACTTGACATATACTTAAAACTCGATACGGAAGACATTGCTTAGTAATTAGAAGAAGATTATTTGGGCCTCTACATCAGTCATTCTATGTAGATTTTAAACGATTATAAAGAACTTTTAGAAATACCTAGAGTTCAAGGGAGAAAATACTGTTGCACATAAATCTGGACGTAGTAGGAAGTCTAGTCGGTCAAAGGAAACTGTAACTAAGAACTTTTGATACTAATCCAAATCTAACAACTAAAAATCACAGGACTAATTTGGAAGCTACTGGAGTGAAAATAGCATGAAATACTATTGATCTTAACATTGATATGCTAACCAGAATAAAATACTTTCTTCTAAAGGCTAGTCCTTTGAAATCTCATATAGCATTTACAAATGAACTTATGGATAAGCCATCACTGTAAAACAAATATTAAGAACAATATTTCCTAAAACTTTGGTCTCAGATAACGCGCCAGAATTTTGCGAGGATATTTTGTGCTGGTGGCTAAAGCTTATTGGATGCGTCCGGTATAAAGCACCACCCTACTACCCACTCACATTCGAATGAAATATCAGAAAGAATGGCGTAGACTATGAAAATGGGACTGAAATCAGTTTCCCCATCTAATGATAATATATGCAGTTACTTACCAAGATAAGATTACTGTTAAGCTATAGGACAATTCCACATATCGGCAGACTACAAAGCCCCTCCGCATTAATGGGTAGACTGATTAGAGCTCCCATAACAATGTCATTTTCAACAAGTGAAAGTGTATGGTATAAAAAAGAGAAAGAATCTAATCCAGAGAAGGCAAACTTTGTTGTACAGAAAGGACAAAATACAGCAATACTAACGAAAAATGGACAAGATGTCCAGTCGCATGCGGATCAATTGAGAAGCAAAATGGAACCCAAGGATATAGAAATGGACGAATAATCTCAAGGTGAAGAACATGCAGGGCAGGAGGGGACTAATGAATCTAGTAATGAAACTATAATCTCTTTGATGATAATGACCATAAATCTGACAAGGATTCAGAAGAGGAAAATGAACTCAGACCTAGGTTTCCTATAAGAAATCAAGATACACACCAAGAAAGATAGTTTAGATTCCCAGGAATAATTAGAAGAAAACAAATATCAACGAAGAGTATTAGGCCATTTCGGTTCATATACATTGTATATAAATGAGATACTGTTTTAAAATCAGAACGCCACAGCGAATGCCAGTTGAGTTACCATCTGTTGACCTGAGAACATCTATTCCAGAGTGTACTCTACTTCATAACAAGTATAATGAAAAACTACTTAAATATTAACTTGAAAGTATCTGTGAGAAATGTGAAATTGAAGCGTGGCTGGAGCTTGAACCGTTACAATAATCTACTACTCGTAAACCTGTTCAGAATATCTTCAGGATAAGTTATCAAAGTTTCTTTTGACCTTCACAGGGTCACAACCAGAATTCGGGGGAAAAAAACTTATGGGACGAACTGAAAAGATGTAATAGCGATAAAACAGTAATCTGTAATAGCGATAAAACAGTAATCTGTGACAGCTTGAAGAATTCTTGCGCATAAAGTGTGGTAAACTAGTCCTGTAAATGGTGACTGGGATAATTTATTGAATGTTTACCGAAAATCTAGCTATAGCTAAAAGTTGAAAAAGATATACAATTAACCATTTATTTAATCTAGACATTAATTTGAGGTTTACAACTATTTGTTTTTTCACAATTCTTTCAAATTCAATATTAAATGTTTTACTGATCCCTATAGCTTCCTATTTTTATTAAGGAAACATGTATTGTTTATTCAATTTCTCGTTGCATTAAATTTAGACACTTCATTTTTTACAATTCAAATTGAATGTTTTTATATATTTACAACCCCCTATCAATAATTACCTCTGTTCTTCCATTACTATTCAATTTCCACAATTACGTTGCATGCTGACTTGGGGAGATATTTTGTAATATATTGATTTGATAAAGTTTTAGCTTTCAAATAGAATTAAAATTTATCGTTTACAACTCCCGGCAAAAATTATGGAATTATCACATGTAGATGATGTTCACTTAGGTTTTATTTAATTATTTTTTATTTAGGAGTAAATAAACCAATAACATAAGGAGCAAAATATTTTTTTTATTTAAAAGCTGAACATTATGACTTCATACAATATACCTTAAACTAACTAGATTAAATTATCTAAATTAATTGTGTCATTTATTCCAAGCGATGTAAAGGAAAATATGGAATAACCCAATATTGAGAAAAAACAATTTTGGAATACGACAAAGATTAATACTTAGTTGCACTCCTAAATGTTTTGATAGTCTTAATTCTTTCAGGCGTATATTTTACACATTTAAAGAAATATTCTTTTATAAAATTGGTTCCAACTTTCTCGAATTGTGGTTAACAGAACTTCATTGGTGGATGGAGTCTTCAAATAGACTTTTTCTATAAATTTTAAATTGGATTTAGATCCATCTGAACTCTTTGCTGGCCATGTCATTGATTTTTTTTTTTTTTTTTTTTTATATATACCTTTCCGGAAGAAAAGGCTTTAATCCCTTTTCTTCTGTGACAAGTTTCATTATTATCCTGATAAATTACTTCATTACCAAATATATTTTTTTATAAAAGAAATGGGAAAATAATTCAGGATTTCAATGTACACGTATGCATTTGAGTTAATGATTGTCATTTTTTTGTCCAAATCCAACATCATGAATTAGTGGAGAAATTTGTCTTAAGTCAGTCAGCTTTATATAAATCATATGAATGACATCAGAAGAATTTCAGAATCACTGTCTTGGCCAAAGCAGATTTTTGATTCTTTGCTGAATCGCTTTAATCCAATCATCAACACGCTATGACTTTCTTTTTTAGCTTACTTTAACTTCATTTTCTTCTGTTAGTATGTTAGTGCTGTTTTCGCCTGTCTTTTATCTATGTAAATTCCATTTTATCTAACGGATGTCTTAGTTGTGTCAGTCAGTGACTGCTGTTTCCATTCATTTGTTTTTTATTTGCTTTGTTATGTACTTATTTTCAAGGCATATTGCTTTGAAGTTTCTAATGTGAAGCTTTTCTGCTTTTCCTAGTATACCAGTATATGCTATTTTGACTATCTCATGTCTTTTATATTTATACCAAATTTTAGACACAGCTAAATGGGAACAGTCAATGTCTTTCGCTACACGCAGATGTGGATTGCCTTCTTGAATTACGATCCTTTTCATTATTTCAACCGACAGCTCTTTCGTTGGAGTCTTATTTCCTTTTATTTAGGTATGTCCAACCACTTGTTGAGATTTGCAATAAATTTTATTTGTTAACCGGTTCGCATAACATTTTGCTCTACATGGCTTGGAAGAAAGTTATATAATTTGAATAATTTAAATCAGTATATTTAGCTATTAAATGTTTTACATTTTGTCTGTTTGTTTTTTTACTGTTCAATAAAAAAAAAAATATGTAAATTTTGTAAATGATAATAATTCCATAATTTTTGCCAGAGGTTTTATAATAAATATACTTTTGTGGAGAAAATACCCAGTGTTACATTATTTGACATAAACAAACTTTAGAAATGCATTGAACAAGGAAAGAACATCTTGGGATTATGAATGGACAAATGATACGTGACTGATTTAGAGAATATTGACACTATTTTATAAACACTATTTTATAAACACTATACAATAGAGACAGTTTTAAACACAACCTAAATTCTGCTTGATAAAACGAAAGTAAAGAGAAAATGGAAATTTCATTAAAAAAACAGCGAAATACTTTATAAAATTATTAAAATTATTTAATATTTAGTAATCTACTTGATTTTAGGTAGTGTTAGAAAACATATTACCACTAAAACGCATGCATTTTTCTATGAAGGTAAAAGTAAGTTATTTATTGCCTAAATTTATGCAAGTGAACGTGCATATATATAATTTGAAAAAAATTGTAGACCAAATGATTTATCTATTTGTTGCATAAATATTTAAACCTTCCTCTCTGTTGACATGTCAGTTTTAGACAGTGCATTTATACAAACAACCCTCTTATTGATATATGCATATATGCTGATTCTATTTTATATAAATATATTTAATTTATGCCAACGAATGAATGGATTTGGGCATTTGTAAAACTATCGGTGTTTGTATTTCCAGGTGTTGACAGTATGCATGACTTCGTGGATAATACCTGACCTAAATGAAATCCTTCAATTGATGAAGGTCGTTGAATGAAATTAATTCAGTTTATCTACAAGGGATTCGATTAAAAGGAGTCAATTTCCACACTTCAAAATTGACAAAAAAAATCATCCGATAGGTTCGAGTGCGGTCCAGTGTATTTGAAATTTGTTTTTCACCTGCTCAACTGGAGTTCGTCGGATATCTGAGCTTCAACGCTTTCTGCTGGTACCATAAACTTAAGTTTGGAACAAATTTTTTAAGATTTAAAAAAAAAAAACAAAAAAACAACTTTAATCTTAGATAGTTACTGGACTTTTGCACTATTTGTTTTTGTTTTTTTTTTGTTTTTTTTTTTGCAACAACTGGTTGGAAAGAAACACTTTAACAAATAGATATTAATCTGAGATCTTGTTACGAGAGGCGTTATATTCAGTACGTTTTTGAGTAGATATTTTTGTTTTTCTTAAACAGTGGTATTAAGCGAATAGACCTTAATGTCACTGTTAAATACAATCAGCGATGTCAATTCAAATACATGTACCCACTGACTATAATGTATATAGGAATAGAAATTAAATAATGAATACGGTGAAAGCTTTCATATATAAAGCTAACTATGAATCTTACCACTTGTAAATAATTCGAAATATCGTTAGATCCAAAGGAACGGATTGAAAGACTAATGAAGAGAGATATGAACAGAAATCGAACGAAGATGTGGATTACAGAGCGTTACATCCAAGTAGGTTGATAAAATATCATTACGAGCATAGGCGACAATAAAATATAGACTTAGACACAAGGACATTTCAATTTTTCATGGTAAGTGTTTCCATTTTGTGTATTAATTTATCCATGCTTGGCTCGGAAAGGGGAATGAATCTTGAATTGCTTAGGAATTATGTCCGCCATACTTCCAAGAAGGCCGCCTGATTATTTAATCATTTTATCTTCTAATTTTCTAGCGAATATTATGATTAATAGAAGACAATTTTTGTCCGCTTCGTCCTCTTTATTTCATTGTTTTCTTACTCTTTTTATAGCCACATTATTTTTAAGTGGGTTAAGGACAAAATATAACAGATTGCTATTATCTGTCTATATTTCTGAGATGAGTTATTGTAATTATTTACACTATTACACATTGTTCGAACTGTCCTCGAGTACACATGGCGCAATGGATAAAACGTTGGTTGAAGTAATCCAGTGACTTGACCCAAAGAGAGTTCAATACTTGGCCACAGCAGAATTGAGTAAAAGGAAGGTAGCTGAAACTGAGATATCCGGAATAGGCATCTACAGTCTACCCTGGTGAAAGAAATAAAGGGTTCGGTTTGAAATTCCAAACACCAGAAGAAGCTCGGAGCGTACAATGACTGAAATGCCGTGAACATAACAACAAAGGTGAGGAAAACAGTCCGAACAATGTAAATAGTGTAAAGATTACTATTAGTAATGACAGTCTGAGATGTGAAAATTATTATAAGTGAAAAGAACGGAACATTTTTTTACTTCAAGCAAAGTTATAAATTGCAATATATTTAGCTTATTTTTAGAAAAAAAAAGGGAAAATATCGAAGTATTTTTGTTGTTTACTAAATTTACTAATGAGAGTTATATTTAAAACGCAATTTTTGTTTTTGTAGTTTTTACACACACACACACACACACACACACATATATATATATATATATATATATATATATATATATATGTAAATTTTATTTTCATGTCTTGTTTGGAAGTAAAGTGTGATGATCCGCAGTCCTTTAAAAGGGCTATGGTGAAATAATTTATTACATGGAACCTTAAAGTGGTCTGTTGTTATTTAAAATATATAAGAAAAAGGTTCAAATTAAAAAATAATAATGTTTTATTTTATAAAAGTATTTTTATTTATATATATATTTGATATTTGAAATTGTCCTCAATTTTTCATCAGAAATAACTGTTTATTTAAAATAAATTAAAATTAAATGAGTAATTTTAATTTATTTATAGCAAACAGTTATTTCTGATGAAAATTGAGGACAATTTTGAAAAATCAAATATATATATAAATAAATAAATACTTTCAAAAAAAAAACATTATTATTTTTTTAATTTGAAACTTTTCTATATATACATATTAAAAAAAGTATATATTCTCATTATGATATATATATATATATATATATATATATATATATATATATATATATATATTCAGTTTGGAAACGTTGCGAAATATGGCAATGAAAATGAGGATAACAGTTCAAATAATGCAAATAATGTAAGTTATATATATATATATATATATATATATATATATATAATGCATGTTTTATTAGATAATATAGACAAGTTTTGTCTTTTTTATTTTAAGCAAATTCCTTTCATATCGTCTGATAAGTTTATATATATATATATATATATATATATATATATATATATATATATATATAATGGACTTTCTCGTCGATTTCGACGTATGAGGATCTTACAGCTTATTGATTCAGTTATGAAAGTTTGTGCGATAATCTTAAGTGGCATTTAAGACCCGCTAGTGATTTACAAAGGAGGCCACATATGGAGCAAGTGTGAGGATTATAAAATCACTGTTAGATTGGCTGACCTTTTAGATCTTGCTTTCGCTTCTTGAAGATGATTCAAACAAGCAGATTGAAAATTGCTTACTCCACTAAAACACATTGATCTCCATTCTACCTGCTGCAAAGCTAAGCGCTCAAGGGTATTATGTGGCATATTGACTGCTGACAAGTTGCTTTTCAGATTGTCTTTGTATCTTAGCCATGGGCGTCCTACATTCCTGTAGACCTGATCTAACTGGCTGTACATTAGGATCTTGGGTATCCTGTCATCAGACATTCTCAAAACATGATCAGTCCACCGTAACTGAGACTGTATGATAAAAGTCTCGATTCCTATAATATATATATATATATATATATATATATATATATATGTGTGTGTGTGTGTGTGTGCGTGTGTGTGTCTGTGTGTGTGTGTGTGTGTGTGTGTGTGTGTGGTCCTTTAGTATTGATGGTAAAATCCCAAAGAATATCGACTTCATGACCTGCTATGACTGGTTCAGTTTGTTAATATTATAATCGGATGCGTCCAAGTGAATCGAATTTCATTTTATCAGAATCATTTATCAAGATTTTATCTTAATACTTAAAATAAATGAAGGTTTTTTAGAGGAACATATTGAAAGACTTTTTTTCTAATTATGATGTAAGAATCTTTTGTATTTCAGATAAAGACGGATTTTCTTAATGTGTCCGCATGGAATACTAATCGTTTTTAAATACACGATTCTTGTAATTTATATTTCTCGATATTTATATCTGAAGAGTTTTTCAAAATATTTTTATCAAACCGTACTATAATTATTGCTTAAGTCTTGCTATTTTCATAAAGAATATTCCTTGACAAGGACTCGTAACACATTAGTCCCATGTTTAATACCGGTCAGCGTCACCTAGCTTCACCATTAACAGTTTTCAAAGCAATTTCGCACACAAGGCTTGGGTCAACTGTACTTTCCTTTAGTGACTTACGCTGGGCTAATCAAGAAATAAAATCTTAACTATCCTACTAAGATGAGATGCGAACCAGTCTAATGGTCGGAAGGCTATCGCTCTTAGCATTCGGCCACGCGCCCCTATTAAATACGACGGCGCAATTCTTTATCAATTCTTTTAACTCCCCCCTTCTTCCTAATTATTCTAATGTTTATCTTATCTCCTCTTTTTCTTCCGTCCACTTTTTCATCATTATTACGGACAATTACAAGATTTTTCATTTCTCGCTTTGTCGTTTTTTTTCTATTAAATTTGACTATTATGCGCGTAATTCCCTCATATCGAAATGTGAAAAGTTAAGATTAAAATTCATCTAAAAACTATGTTAAGCTTAGAATATATTGATTCTCTCCTAACCGAAACATACACACTTTTTTTTACTTCTAGTTCAATTCTTCAAATAAAATCCTAATATTTGGTACCTGACAATCTGTTCTGCTGCTACAATCACCTCGGAATCATTTGACCATTTCTTCTTTCGAAATCCTTTTTAGAAACAGAAAATTCAGGTGGTCTTTGCCATCGCATTGCAACTTCTTCAAAATTTATATCATCTCGCGAGTCATGTAGAAAGGTGCATTTCTTTCGTCGACGTTTTAACTCGCTTAATCTGAAAGGCAATTTTGATCTATATTCTGGACTGTTTTGTCCTTTTATTGTTTTTAATTTCTTTAGTCGTGGATTATTCGACTATTGTCACTTACTAGTTGTGGTTATTTAGCCTCCGGAACTTAGTGGTGAAACCCTATTTTGCAGATTATAAAGTCGTTATCAAAATGGCCACTAGATCGCTGCAAAAGCTTCAAAATCAACTTGAAAGAGTCCAGTCAATATCGCTTCTAGTCAGCATTCAAATATTTTAACAACTGTCCTTGTAGCTGATCTCTCTAATGTCTCAACAATTCTTTGCATGAGTTTCACTGTTATATATGATCAATTTCAGATTACACCGTTGAAAACTACCCAGACCTCCACTATAGAAGATGACAGACAATTATTTAAGGTCCATGCATTGAACATTGTTGCTATATCTGGTCTGATGCATCTATGTATTTAGAGATTCTTGATAAAATTCAAATAATCTGCAATGTTATTAGTGCTTACATGGCATCTCAGCTTTAGTTACTTTCTCACTGCCGTAACATAGCTTCCTGTGCCTTTACTATAAATACTTTCATGGTAATTGTTCGGATGAACATTTGCTTAGACTTTATGAAATTAAGCATAGTACTAGATTGGGGGCAAAGTCACATGATTTAACAACTGCAATGGTTAAATGTAACAAAATTCTGAGCTAACAGTTACTTTTCTCGTAATTCTCATTTGTAGAACTCTCTTTCCGGCTTCTTACTTTCCCGTCAACTTGTCTCTTCAAAAATTTAAATGCAATGTCCATCGTTATCTTGTTTTAATTCCTATTCTCTTATTGTTTTCTCTCAATGTTTTGTTCTCATATTCTCCTACGGTCAATATCTCATAACATCTTAATAACTTTATTGCCTTGCTTGATGTGAAAATATTTAAACAAAAAGGTTCATTCATTGATAGCAGCAATAAATTTCTTGTGTTGAAGTTCGGGAAGTCTGTTTATTTTCCTTGGAACGTTTGTATGTGTGGATTTTGTACTTTGTAAATCATTTAACTTTTAATTGATAATTGATTCTTTGTAATTGTCACTGTTTTTTCTACATTTTGATTTCTTTATTTGTGGTAGAGATTTAGATTGCTCACCCCCGCTATTTATTTCCCTTAATTTTAGAACAGTATTAGCGATTGTTTGTTTTTGTTACACCATTTTCATTAGCAATAAATATGGTTATTTAATGGTTTTTCTTTTCTTTTTTTTTTCTTCTTTTTTTTTTTGTATGATGAACGGCTATCAAGGGAAATTAAAACAAGGCAGGGGTCCTAAGTCAGTGGCAGGCGAGATCTGGACAGAATTAAAAAACCACAACGAGAAACAAAAACAAAAACTTAAACCACATTGACATACAGAAAGACAAGAAAAAATGTTAACCAAAATTGAAGTTCATAGATTGAGAATCGTTGAATGTCGAGCAAAATAAATCATGAAACTTCAGAAAGGTTTGAAGTTTATAGAAAATTGCTGAAAGTAGACAGAATGAATCACATAAAAAACGAAAAATAAATAAATAAAAAGACGAAATGCAACAGATTTTCTCAGGATTACTTATTATCTCACTCATGTGCCTTTTTGCCAGTTTTCACAATGCCGGACTAATGAAAAATACAAAATCTTATAAACACGAAGCTATGATTGCATCACCGTACGGATCCATCAGCTTATATCTGTAACTTGATGAACATTCTAATTAATCAAAATTACAAACACTACAGAATACCAGATCTTAGAGTTTGGCATTTTTTCTTTACTTCAATATGAGCAAAAATATTAGATGCTCTTACTGGCGTGCCGTTTTCTTGTTCATGATCAAATTGTTCATCCCGCCAGCAATATGAATCCCCTTGAAGTTGAACCTTAACAGTAGGCATAGTTTTATGTACTTTATTTTGAATATCGCTAGTTATTAGATTGCAAAATCACAATAATAATGCTTTGCTCAAATTATGGATGTCAGACTGTTAGGAGGTAAGGTTTCTACTTTGGCATATAAAATTTTAAGTTGAAACCACAACAATCAACAGAAAGCTATACTCCTACCCTTGTTCTGAGCATGCTATTCAAGATAAGCAAGTAGTTCTGAGGTTGCTATTCAAGATAAGCGAGTTGTTCTGAGGTTGGTATTCAAGATAAGCAAGTAGTTCTGAGGTTGGTATTCAAGATAAGCAAGTAGTTCTGAGGTTGCCATTCAAGATAAACAAACTTACTGTACACAGCAAATTAGTTTTGCGACCCTGCTCACAGTTGAAGTATTCTACATTTGAAATTTTGTTATCGTAACATTTAGGCTTTCATTCGAAGGCTGTTGACGTGGACCTAATGGAAAAATAATAAACCTCGATAACACATGAGCTGGCAGAATTTTTTATTCATAAAGCGTTGCCTAAAGGCACAGTTCTTGAGGCCTAATCGATATGGCAGCTGTCAGGTTAAGAACATCCTCATGATGTTAGTTCAATCCTTGTCGCGGGTTTTGTTTTTTCTTCTTCAGATCTGTGCTGCTTGCCGTCGAATAACGATCGAAGAGTTGCTGTAAAGTACTAGTCAAATATTAAGACTAGTAGACAAAAACTTACAAAAACTTATTGGAATAAGTAAACATTTTGAGTATAAAAGGGAGTAATTCTTCAGAAAAATATATAAACAGTGAATATATTGAGAATGAATGTTGATCATTGAAAAATCATTCTGGCAATATCTACAAAGTATCGCGTTTTTCTTATTCTTGTATCTTTTATTATTACCGTAATATCAGCAATAATATAATATGAAAATCATTTTCCCGACGATTCGTCCATTTCATGTTCTTCATAGTCTTTCAATCGTTGCATTCAATTGCTTAAATTATCGGGACCCAATCAAGAAGAAAAAAGACCAGGTCCCCAAAATAACGGACCCATTTTGCCTGAAACTATTTCAAATATCCGTTCTCTATGAATCATTGAAGACATCCAATATTCGATTTCATCAAAACAATGCGAAATGAGCAAAAGATAAAAGGACAGAATATTGATGTAGACACTGTCCTATTTATTATTTCTTTTTCTGTCTTTCATATTTATTTATTTCTGAATTTTATAGCGCGGGGTGGCATCCATTTCAATGGGACAGATTGCTTTTTATTCAAAGATCGTTCGAATAACTGATTAGTTGATGAAATTTCGCCGCGCTTAGAATAAATCTTTTTCTCCGTTAACTTTCAGCCTATCCTACTATCTTCATATCTGTCTCATTCTTTCCCTTTCACAGTTTCTTAATCTCTTCACTTCTATCTGAATATCAATATATTTATCTCAATCTCTTCATATATTTCTCAGTCCATTCATCATTCTCTTTCAACCTGACCATATCATTATCCATATATGCACTCATCTGTCCATCTATCGTTATTTTTCTGTTTATATTTTTGCCTGTTTCTTATTCAGTTTATATTTGTCTATTTTTCTCATGTATAAATCTTTATGTATATCTATTGAATTGTAACTAACTTTTTTTCAAAACCTTAATTCTTCATCTCTCTACTCAAATTCCCCTACGCCATAGTTGTAATCCGAAAATTATTCATCGCCTTTTCGGTGTCTTCGACAATTGATGATCTCGATTTTTTTTTTTTTTTTTGAAACACTGAAATTGAAATGGATCACGCAATCCAAACCATATCAGTTTCCTTTGTTGTAAATATAATGAAGAAAAAATGTTTCAACAAATCAAAAATAATGGTTATATTGACCAAACAATTAGCGTCATTGCCGGTTTCTCTTAGTTTTCAAGAAAATATCTTTCTTAGTTCATTTTTATTGCTGTATCAGATTGTTGAAAATTTCGTGCCCGATTTTCATTGTTAATATAAATTTACGTCAGCTTAGCATTTGTTTTGGTGCAGATTTCTAGTGGAAACCTTGATCATTCTGTCAGACTTTGTTGAATGTTGTAGTTTCGTCCAAAAAAAAAGTAAACATCGGAAGTGCAACAAACACTCAGAATTATTTGGATAGTGCTCCTGCTCTTCGGATGATCAAAAAGTTGTTTGGCAGATTTCGTCAGGGTGATTTTTAACCTAAACGATCAACCACGGTCCGGGCGACTCTTCGATGTCTATGAAGACGCTGTGATTGCCATCGTGGAGAATAAACCAGGTTTCGATGGAAGAGATTGCTAAGGGTTTGAAAATCGATATCTCAGCTGCTTTTCGTCACTTGAAGATACTTTAGTTCAAGAAAAACAAGCCGATTTTGACAAATCGAAAAGGTCATTTCTACCAACAATGCAAGAGTGAATACTGCGAAGTAGACTTCGCAAAAGATTAAAGAGTTGTAATAAGGGAGGCCCTCTGGCACACAACGTATTCACCTGTATTGGCTCCTTCGGTTTTTCATTTGTTCCGCTTTCTACAGAAAAAATTAATCGACAAATTTGACTATAGTTAGTCGAAAGCCACCTCAAAACATTCTTCCAACAAAAAAACGTCTCTACGAAAATGGTATCAACAACGACAGAAGGCATTTGTTAAAAAAAAATTATTTTAATTTTTTAATAGGGCACGAAATTTTGCAATTATCTAATAGTATTGATGAGAGTTTCCTTTCTGACCTTTTATGACAGTGTGGTAAATCAGTATCATGACTATAAGAATATTTTCCCTTTTAGTTACATGTTTTCTCCATTATAGTCGTTGCTGTTATTATTCTTCAAGTTTTTGAACGCCATTCATGACATCTATGTGAGTTTAGATCTGACAATGATATTTAAGAACATGAGTCGAGGTTTTGGGTTAATATTTTGGTTTGGTTGCAATTTGTCGGCTTGGACAAAACTACATCAAGCACAGCCTTTTGCTAGATTTTTTTTCTACTATATGAAATCTTTTATAAATCCCTAGATTAAAGTATTTAAGGTGTTTATTATTAATTCCACATTCTGAATTTTCTTGACAGATTCATGGAATATGCCACGACTGCTTTTCACTGAGTGATATGGAAAGAAAGGCGAACAAAGATATCGGTCTCTCAAGAGAATTGAAACAAATGGAACATAAACTTCAACGTTTTATCTATATTTATCGACAGGCATGAAACAATTCCCAATGGGAAAATTGGAAATTCAAGAAAAATCAAAGCAATTTGAGATTAATGCTGGAGTATTGATGAAAATGATAAAACTAGTTTACCAACGAAATCTTCCAGTTTCCCCAGGCGTGACAATTATAAGATTGCCTATTTCTGGTATCATATAACTGTTCCGTAAGGATCAATTATATTAAAGCCAAAAGACACACTTAAATAGCAAATGAGGACTCTGTAGAGATAGATGATATTGTCAATCAAATAATAAGTGAATGGTGGTTCAGAAAAAGTAAAATATACAATCATGAATTGTTGGAGAAAGTGAACTACTGTGCAAACAACTGTGATTTTATCATATAAACTAATAGTATAAACATAAACCAGCATGTTAGAAAATAGAGAAAAATCTAAAATCTTTTTGAGCTGTGTCACCAGAACCATGTCTTGTCATAGCATTTAAGTAAAGCGAAATCACTCAGATCTAGGATTTGGCTGTTTCAACAAACCACAGATAAAAATTGAAAGAAAGCAAAAATCTATAAGAAAATATTTTGACTACAATTGTGAAATGAAAAAATAAAAACAATGTTTATCATTGTCAACACGGAAAATTAGTGGAAATTGGTAGAAAAGTAGAACGATTCAGAAATGGGGATCCTTAAAATAAGTACTTGCTTGCGTGGTATTTCTCACTAATCGAAGTTATGGGAGCTCAAACGTATAAAAAAAGCCACTGATTCAGACGAGATATTCAGGCAACGTGGAAATCCAGAACAATATTCTTATTCAATTTTCCTAATCAGATGGCTTACTGTTAGAAAAAACACGCTGGTCTTTATACAGAAATATCCACCATAAATGGATCCATAAATTTTAATAGGGAAAAATTAAAGAAATTCGAAAATATGAAATAAGCATCTATTTTTAAGACATTGTGTGAAATTGGTTGAGGGTAATTTTTTAAACGTTAGGCCTTATGTTATGCCTTGACGAAGACAAGAGAAAAAGGATTGTCCACTAAAACTAATTATCCATTAAAATTAAATTAAAAGTAAAAGGATTTTAATGCTTTTAACGAAGATTTTTGAAATATAAAAGTAACTCCTAAATTACTCTTCTGCTAATCTGGGGCGCACCTGACTACTTTTCAGGGCGTATTAGTGTACCCTGGATACCCGGTTGAGAAACGCTTCTCTATAGGGTCGGTGTGAATTTATATTGACTACAACTGTGATAATTTAATGTTAATTTCTATCACCTTCAACTGTGTAACACACACACACACACACACACACACACACACACACACACACACACATATATATATATATATATATATAAAATGGAGCTAAAATCGGCAAAATCTTTGAGTAATATTGAAATGCCTCATTTTTCTATAATATTTATAACAATGATTTAAAATCAATCATTTTCTTACAAAAAATACGTGAGACGCAGTAAGGCGAGATTAATTCGGTTCGTATACACACACACACACACACACACACACACACACGTTTCACAAATTCGTGCCATCACCATGGGCAGGAAAAATATTTTTAATAAATTTCGTAGAAAAAAATTTTGAGGCTAAAATTAAGTTACGATTAACATTTTGTGATATGTGATTTTATTTTTTTGAGTGCAGAGATGAATTTGACATTTTAAAAAAAAAAACTTATTTTTCAGTTACGTAGTTTAATATTAAAGAAAGAATAAGTATGTTATTTTTTCCGCGATTTATTAGGTTAATATATCATCAGATAGAATTCCGCGCGTGAACTAGTCCAGAGATCTCACTTTTTCAAAATGGAACTGAATTTATTGAAGGATACAGAAATCCATAATTTTTTAAAGAATTTATCCTATAATATATCAAATGACTGGGGCCTACATTTCTAACCCTGCCAGCAAAAATGCAAACCCGAGCCAGTATGTAATCTTCCGGCCCATCCGTGGATCAGGTAGAGTCGCTTGTTTCATGTGGCAGTGATTTAGTGGCAAAGAAGCGCACGGCAGTAGTCGATAAGTCGTCAGAGTGTCGAGACCACGATAAATACCATAATGTCCTGCAGGATCCTTTTTTTCAGAAGCTGAATCTAGTCGCCGAACTATCAAGTGGCCTTCCTCTGTGGATAAGGCCTGGTCAGAGATGGATGAAGACTTGGCAGCAGCCATCCAGACACTCAGGCGTGGTCCAGGAAAGAAAGTCCGCCAGCTTGGGGATATGATCAGTGACTATCGGGTCACTAGGTTTGAGTTAAAGGAAGTGAAATCCTTAGCTCTAGTGCAGGTAAGTCGGCGGCGGAGAACCATCCAGTCATTGAGGAAAGAGATGCGAAGGTTATAAGCAGCAATGCGGGCTGATGAGCAGAGGGCAGAGGAAATCAAACCAATCCTGGAAGACATAAGGAAGCACATTAGCAAGTTAAATAGAGCGGAACGGGTTGCCAAAAAAAAAGACAGAAGGCTGCCAAGGCCCGGAAGGCATTCACGGAAAGTCCGTTCCACTTCACGAAGCAGTTGTTTAGGTTGAAGACTAGCAGTGAGATCCCAGCCAAGGTGATGCCAGATTTATTCAGGCCTGGCGCCCTGGAAGTAGCATTTGAGGAGTCTCTAGTGACTTGGAAGGAGGTCCAAGGAGTTATACGGAAGTCGAGAGCGTGTTCTACGGGTTGTCCTAATGGTGTGACATATGATTATACAAGAAGTGTCCCAGGCTGCTGAGGTGCTTCTGGAGGCTTCTCGTGAAGATTTGGAAAGTTGGTGACGTGTCGAGCTGATGGCGTGTATATACCGAAGGAGGAGAATTCGTTGTCAATTTTGCACAATATCTCTCGTAAACGTTGAAGGAAAGGTGTTCATTAAGGTGTTTGCCAGGAGGCTGACGGGCTACCTGCTTGGGAATAACTATATAGATACTAGTATTCAAAAGGCAGGTGTCCCGAGGTTTCCGGAGTGCTTGGGACATGTGTCAATGATTTAGGCAAGGATCCGCGAGGCTAAAACTGAAAGGAAGAATATTCACGTCATCTGACTGGATCTTGCTAATGCGTATGGTTCAGTTCCGCATAGCATGATACATTCTGCAGAAACTCAGAAATTGTCTGGCTATGTATTTCAATCAGCTCATGCTGCGTTTTTCAATGACGAGGTACTCTACAAGGTATGTGAAGCTGCAGAGGAGAATTTCTATGGGATGTGTCATCTCTAGTATTGTTTGTGATAGTGATGGAGTTGATCCTGAGAATTCTGACACCAGAGTACCGCTTCCTGTAGAATGAGGTCAAAATCCGGACATTTATGGATGATTTAACGATAATTCAAGATGATAGGAAAGTAGCACAGTTGGTTCTGGATAGACTTACGATCAGCAATGCGGGCTGATGAGCAGAGGGCAGAGGAAATCAAGCCAATCCTGGAAGATATAAGGAGGCACATTAGCAAGTTAAATAGAGCGGAACGGGTTGCCAAAACAAAGACAGAAGGCTGCCAAGGCCCAGAATGCATTCAAGGAAAGTCCGTTCCACTTCACGAAGCAGTTTTTTAGGTAGAAGACTAACAGAGAGTTGAGCGTTGAGCAGGAGGAGCTGGAGAGGCAGCTTATGAACACGTACTCGGATGCGAGCAGGGAGGTTCCAGAGTTGGTAGGGTGGAGTCAGATGGCCTTCAAACCAAAGATCAGGTCTATGAAGGGATGTTCTGTCATACATGAAGTGTTTTCCATCGCAGGTGAAAAGATACCAACAGTGTGGGAGCAAGGTGTGAAGAGTCTTTGGAAGTGGTATAATTTCCCTGTGACAGATCGTCACCTTGGGATTGAAATCCAGCGTCAAGCGGTGGTGGGTCTGCGAAGGATAGACCGATGTGGGCTTCCCGGGAAATTTAAAGTTTGGTTTATGCATTTTGGATTGATGCCGAGACGAATGTGGCTGCTAACTATATATGAGGTGACACTGTCTTGAGTTGAGATAATTGAGAGGAAAGTCAGTAAATACGTACGGAAGTGGCTTGGTTTAGCAGGGATTCTGTCGCCGCTCGCTTTGTATGGCAGCTCGTGGGTGGGTGGCCTTCAGTTACCTGTTACTTCTTTGGTAGAGGAGTACAAGGTGGCAAAGGTGAGATTGCAGTCCATGCTGTGTGAATCTAGAGATGCTGTAATCCGGGAAAATGCGCTGGAGGTGAAGACAGGAAGAAAATGGAAAGTGTCAGACGTGGTGTCAGCAGTGGAAGTGATGATAAAGCAGGCAGAAGTTCAGAGTGTTACAAGGAAGGGACGTGATGGACTTGGTCTATTTGAGAGGGATAGATTCTGATTAGAGGCCAGTAGACAGCAGCAACGCAAGTTACAGGAACAGGGAGTTCGGAACCTCAAGGAGGAGAGACGTTTAGTGCGGACTGTCCAGCAGGCTCAGCAGGGTCGATGGCTCAACATTGAGGGTGTTCAGATCATTTGGTCTAATTGGTGGTGTCTCAGCGCAGGACATTTGAGGTTCCTCATACAGGCAGCATATGATGTGGCAGTATCACCGGCAAATTTGAAAAGGTGGGTACTGCCGGTTGTGTGGTGCTTATGAAAACCTGCACCACATACTGTCATCCTGCCCGAAGGCGTTACAGAACGGCTGGTACAACTTTAGATATAATTTGGTTCTGGAGGTTGTGGCAGCAGCTGTGAGAAGTGCTAGTATACCCTCGACAGACCTGCGAAAGATTGCCTTCCTGAAGCAAGGTGTGAGTGACACAAGGCAGAAGACCAGGTTGGAAAACACAAGGAAGTGGAGAATATTGGTTGATGCTACACTGCCAGTGGAGGTTATTGTGTCTGAACTGAGGTCAGATGTAGTGTTAATTGATATCGAGAAGCAATGAACCCAAATAAATGGAGTAAATAATAAACAAATTAACAAACCATTATGACCAAAATATTATTTAGACTATAAAAATCAAACCAAAAAATCGGACGAAAAAAATAGCTATAACTGTTATATAACGATAAAAGAAAAAATACTACGTTACTTATAAATCGAAAACCGAAAAGAGAAAATATACAGTATAACAAATAAATAATAACAAGTAAAATAAATTGACCTGTATATGTATGTATATATATATGTGTATATATACGTGTATACATGTATATATATATATATATATATATGTGTGTGTGTGTGTGTGTGTGTGTGTGTGTGTGTTTGTAAATATATATATATATATATATATATATATATATATATATATATATATATATATATATATATACTAGCAGCATGCCCTGGTGTTGCCGTGCTTGATTCAAAAATCGTACGACTCATACAGCAATCGCTATCACTTGACTTAAAATATTTTTTGCCTTCCTTGCCTTTAAAGGAGTGCCCTTTGTCTTGCTGATGTTGCTACATGCCTTACTTCTTGCCTATCTCACACTGCGATATTTTTCTAAGCTCTATACTAAACATTAAATCTGTTACGAAAAAAGAAGTAAACTTTAAAAAAGGACTCATAACTGGAAAAACCGAATGAAAAAATAATGTTAACAACAAATAATTTTTCACACCCAACCCAGTTCTGCGCAATCAGAGTCAACGTTGAGTTTAAGCAAGCGAATGAGCCAATTGGAGTAAAGTGCCATGCAGATTTAAATTTTTCCCACTTGTGACGAATGCAGCTATCGATTTTTTTGCATGCTAGCATGCTAGTTAACATTCCTGTCAGTCGGCTGTTGGCTCTCACGCTGGCCAATAGAATCTTCCTGCCTATTCGTGGCAGCCAGCTATAAGCTTTCACTCTGACCAGTAGAAAATGGCCGCAAACTACATGAAAACTGCCGTAGAAGCAGGAAAAAAATCGATTATTTCCACTATTGATGGGAGTTGGGAAATGCAAAGTCGGTCGTGGCCTTCCCGCTAACTTGGAGCATGTACATGTAAATGTTGGTGCAAATACATCGGAAATTGCGGCCATGCATTCGTTACACACACACACACACATCCAGCATTTTATAGATAGAGATATCTGTGTATATATATATATATATATATATATATATATATATATATATATATATATATATATATATATGTATATACATATATATATATATATATATATATATATATACGCATATATATGTATATGTATATATATTTATATATGTATATTTATATATGTATATTTTTATATGTATATGTATATATATATATATATATATATATATGTGTGTGTGTGTGTGTGTGTATCTATCTATATATATATATATGTATATATATATATATGTATATATATAAATGTACATATATATATATATATATATATTTTATATGTATATATATATATATATATATATATATATATATATATATATATATATATATATATATATATATATATATATAATGTGCCTGAGCAAGTTGTTTGCAACAGGGGTTTGGCTAGCCCCTCTTGTTTGCTTGTATTCTCGATATATATATATATATATATATATATATATATATATATATATATATATATATATATATAGATATGTATGGATGTATTTATATATATATTTGTATATGTGTATGTTATGATGTTGATTTGGGGTTAGTAGAGACAAATATATATATATACTTTATGTTGATTTGGGGTTAGTAGAGACAAATATATATATATATACTTTATGCATACTTAATAATTGTTAAGGTTTTTGCCTAATACTGAAAACATTATTTCTTTTATGCCAATTTTTAAAAAGAATTCTTTTTTATGTATTGTATCTTTTTAAAGCTTGGTCGATCATAGCACATAACAATGTTCTATCCATTATAGGGCTTAATCAAATATATCGCATATAAATGTAACCCAAATAAACTTAAGTAATTTTGTTGATGTTTAATAATTTGCTTTTATATTTCAGATTTAGAAGATCGCAAAAAGAGAACATCAACTACAATGCGTTTTTAGAAGAACAGAAAATCTTCTCTGAGAATATTGGAATTAAATTCCTGTAAGCATGCCTTCACGAAATTCTGCAGTAAGTATGAAAATATAAAACCTTTTTTTCAAAACTGACATTTACCGATGGATCAAAATGTTTGAGGCTACAGGGACAATCAACAACATGAGAAAAAATTCTTCAGCAGTCAAAGTTGGCAGAAAACCTCCTGTAAGATCTGAAAACATAGCAGCTGTCCGAGATTCAGTAGGCAGGAGTCCGATGAAGGTGCCAGGATCTTGGCCTCACCAAATCCTCTCATGAGCCGTGGCAGAAAAAGCACCAGTTTTACTAGCAAGATGGTGCCACCTGTCGTATACTAAATATCTCTCTGGAATGGCTGGACCAGAAGTTTCCCAACCGACTAATCAACCGTAAGCGCAAACCTGAGTGGACTCTGCATTCCCCCGACTTCAACCCCCCCCCGCCCAATTTTTTTATCTATGGCGGTATCTGAAAGAGTCTACAGGAACAATCCCCGCACCATCTCAGGGATAAAGGCAGAAATCACTCATGAAATCAGGGCTATACGAAAAGAGTACATCAAAAGCATCGACAACGTCCCCCGTAGAATTCAAATGTGTCTTCAGCAGAACAAAGCACATTTGAAGCATATTTTATAATGACGATAAAATCTTTGCCAGTAGAGCTAGTGACATGTTGTTTGTAGCAGTAGATTTGCTAACGTCTCTAGTTTTCGGAAATATATGGCTTGTATATTCTGTAAACAGAAAATAAATGGCCTTCACATTCTTGGGTTACGTTTATTCTGTATTTGTCCACGTAATGTCCTTCCCAATCTCTGTTCTTCTATCCATTTATAGCAGTTCGTTAAGCAGGTTATTCTTTTTTTTTCCTCTCATGCTTTTAATATTTCCTGTGAGTATCAGATTCTACAAACCTTTCTTATTCAGGTATAGGTGTCCACTTTTTTTTTTTTTTTTTTTCATTTTACTTCATTCGTCGTTTTTCATAAGTTCTATCCAAGGCATCATTCGGTAAAAGCATATCTCTATTGCCTCGACTCAGTTTTATCTGTGAGGAAATTGACCCAGCAGTCGCTACCATATAAGTGTGTATTATAATGGTGGAATATGCATTGCAAGCAATTCATGCTAGACTAGTAAAGAAGTACATAGGAATTAATCTGGGCTCCGTTTCGGCCGCCGAACCTGGATGCACTTTACTTTATTCCTGCATTTGGTTTGCAGTCGTGAGAAAAAAAAATTGTGATACAGACTGTTACACAAACAACTACCCCGAAGAGAAGGTATCTCAGTATCTCAGATTTTAAACGGAGAATGTTGCTTCCACATATCGGAGGAATGTGCGAGGCTCGAATCACGAACTGGCCGAGAGTATATGATGAAATATAGGAGTGAATAAAATGTTAAGTAATGGAAATTCAATTCTCGTGTTATCTCTTAATTGGCAACACCACTTCATTGTTGTAGCAGTTCAGCATTTTCTTTGTTTCTCATAAATTTTCCCGTTTCTTAATACTTTGTTTAGTTTTTGGAAGACATATTCCACTATTCGAATGCGCCTTCACATATATGTCATATTTTTCGTCGTCTCTTAAAGACCTTCCCAAATAGACAGATTCGATTCTGACCTCATCAGTTTGCATCTCACATCTTGAATTTTTCGTCTTTCTAATGACTATACATTCCGTCTTACAATTGATGTTTTCCTTCTGCTTTGTTTTACTACATTGTCTCGGGGTCCTGGCAGGTTTCTTTCTATGTCAGCCAGCAACATAGTGTCATCTGCATATCATTTTAAGATTGTACCCACCATATTTGTCAATATAACTAATTCGCAGCGATCGATTTTTGGGAAAAAATGTAACTAATAATAATATCAGTCTCTAGAATTACTGATATAATTTTTTATATGTAAAATGTATATGAAGTTGAAATATGAAATACTCAATCATAGAAAACAAAATCTAGTCAGTGTTAATGTAAACGTGGTAACATTACCACGCAAAAGGCAACTGACGATTACTGATTGATGATGCTGCAAAATCTCAGACCGTTACTGTTACTCCTTCTCAACTATGACAAACGAGAAAGTTATGAAATAAAATACATATCAATGATTAAGACACTTATCGATTGGAAATTGATAGACTGTTGGTTCTTATTGAACTCCTCACGAAAGCATTTGCCCAAACAGAAAGGCTTGTATACGACCCGCTATCACATCGCTCCACCCAAAACTTCAAATGTCTTTGATTTTCTTCATATCTGGCCTTATGCCCACTCCATTTCTCTTTTTCTTTCTCTTTTATGCTTTCATATAGCATCCATAATCTACACGTGATTGCAGGCATCTCTTTTGAAATTCTTGTTCAGAAACACAAATTTCTGATTGGTTTACTGTTATGGGACCAGAAATTGACAGGTTCATATACGTGAAAGGCTGTGTATTTGGACGGCTCGCTAAAACACCAAATATTCTGGCGTCTGCGATCATCGTTTCAATATTTATTCAACTTAAACTGGTTTCTGTATTTACTGTAAGAATTTCTTCAAACACGATTAACTATCGTAAAGGAAAGGAAATTTTCTACATCAGCATTGTAAATTTTATTTTGTCTCCATCTAAACTAAGTGTTCATTCTGGTTATGTTCACATCTTTGTTGCTTGAATTCCTTTATTAATAGTAATTATAGTTTACAACTTCCTCCTTTCTAACTTATGAGAAAAAGCATGTTAGTAACTGAGAATGGTATCCATTTATATACCGGGCTATATTATCTTCTAACCTTTTGTGTTGCAAATATACTCAACTTCTAATTTCTTTATGATGCTTAATTCCGTTTTACATATCTCGGGACTAGGTTCAACGATTAATGAAAATTATTAAATAAATTTTTTTTTTTCCTTGTAAATATCCTCCATCTTATACGTATTTGTTTAGCTTTACAAGTCAAAAAGTAAAACAAAAATCATTTATCAAGTTTATAGAAGCGCCATATAACATATCTTCGCTCTGGGCAGAGACTGTTTTATTGGATAATAATAATGTCATAAAAGATCAAATCCCTCTGATTTCGTCCGATCTTTCCCTAGTAGAAATAAGCTAAAAATCCATGATAAAATTATTAAGTTTAAAATCGAGAGTTGTTTCTAACATCCATTAGAACTTTGTCTCGCAGACGCTAAAAGCAACTTGCTCTTGAAATCGGAAGAGATTCTCAAGAAAATGTGTTTTAGGTGAAAATGAAAACTTCGTGAGAAAATATTGATTTGCTGGAAAATATAATGAAAGAGTGGACGTATGCCTATGCAGAAACAAGCGTAGAACAAAAACGATAATAGTTAATGTTTATAACGACTAATTCTCGTTGTACAGGTGAAAGTGATGAGAATGCACTAAGGTTCAAAACGTTGACGAATTACTTTTGTTGATTTTACCTCAAAATGTAGTGTGATTATCATTATGCTTTTCTGAGCACATTTTATGATCGCTGACAACTAGAAAAGAAGTTACATCTTCATAATGCTGTATGGTGAATAATAGAGTATCTTAAGTATTGTGATGCTAATTAAAAGGCCATGCAAAAAAAATGCTGACCCATTTGAGAAATTTTCAACTTTCAGCCTTTTTCTTAAATTAAAAAGCTTTACTTTTTTTTTTTTTTTTTTTTTTTTTTTTTTGCAAAACATGATTTCATTACAGAAAGTAGAACACATCAAAATATGGAGTTAGTAATTAGTGTTTCTGGCTTTGCATCAAATAATTTCCTCAATCCGATGTGGTATTTGATGGAACACAGTTCAGATTCTCTCCTTGGGAATTGTTTCCCATCTAGCTTAGCAGTAATAACAAAGCACCTTGGAGACTGCATGGTTTTCTTTGGAGCACTTGACTCTTCAGTTTCCACCACAATGGTTCAATTATATTTGGTCAATCTTGCAAAAGTTGAACATAATCAGTCACGATTCTTCTTCTTGTACGTAATATGCTGAAAAGAGCAACATTATGCTGAAAGATTTATCTATCTTCCTTGTCTAGCAGAAAATTAGACCGTAGTAAATTAATATACTTTTCGCCGTTTAAGTTTACATCAATTTTTAGCAATTTTCTTCTACCATCGTTTTTTATGCAATCCCACACCATTCGGTGCCCACCACGAAATTTGACGGTTGCTGTGGTACATCTTACATTACTTCTTCCCCTCCCCATTGGTCTTGCATATTTTCTTACATTACTATACATTCGTTTAAGTTGTGTTCTCGTAATACTCTGTATATTGTTTGTCAAGACTGCATTCACTCCTCACTTGTTTGGTTGTTAATTTTAGATTGCCTACCGAAACTGAGTATCTTGTCAAAGTTTTGTGGTCTTCTGGTCTTCTTTCCAGTTAAAACACTTCCAGTAGTAGCAGACGTCTTTTAGGAGATGTAAAGACTCTTTATGGAACTTTCCAGCCTTCTGTTTATCTCTCGTTGATTCATCTTGCCCTTCAATATCATAACCATCATCTTTCTTTCAGCGGAAATCTTTGCCATGATTTCATTGAAGAAAAGCAAGCTAATATTCAACTACATTACAGCTTACAATAATGTTCATAAGATGGAACAATTTCTTCTTAGAATGTTGCATATTATCATGACTTTATCATCTCAGATATTTCATTGGCCTAATAGATTTGCATGACTTTTTACAGTTTCATGCTGCTTAAATTGGTAAATCTTCTGTAAGATGGCAACAACTTTCCAGTCCGCAATGTTCACACACTACAAGTAAAAGCATACTGCTAAACCATCTTTCCTTTGAGAATAAAGATGGTAACAGATAATTAAATGATAGTGTATGAGATAAAACGGATTTTTAAAGAAGACAGTTATTTTCATAGAAACAAGTTTTCCTTTCAATTTGTTATTTAACAATAATTGTGTCAATTATTTCAGCTAAATGTTCGAGAGAAACTGTGTTCGCTGTCTAGGGATTTTTCATGAGTTACAAAGCACTTTGCAAACAGATGTTTCATTTGTTTGCAATATTCATGCACTTTCAGTATCGTTCATTCCAATTTTTACTTTCATACTAATTTTAATACTTTTAGACAGTATAATGTCACCACAAATCTTGAAAACTTCAGGACATAACGTATAAAAACGAAGCTTCTTTGTGATCGATGCAACAGAAGTTTCTTAACTTACAAGCTATATTTTATCAGTGGCCATCTTGATCGTATGAGAATGAAAAAATAAGTGAATATTTTTCCTGCATTCATTATGAGTTTAAGCAATAGATTTTCTTTGGATATCTGTTGATAGAGTGATTCTTATATATTTTCCCTTCCTTTTCTCGCATCGATTCCAACAGTTGATATGAAATGCGTATTTTACACGCCACACTATTACTACAACTTTAATTTCTCGGTCACGAGTAACATTTTCTTTGGACTATGCTCATAAATAAATATCAGATCAGAATCTAGTTTTAAACTGTAAGCTTTCTTGGTTAATAATGAAGGTTATTTAACTTATTCAAATTATATGGATTTCAATTTCATCTACAAAAATAGTTTCTAAAAAAATGAGAAAATCATTAATTTTTAATATGCATCGATAGACTAACATCTATCGATGAAATTTCAAACCACATTTGATGTAAATGCTATAGTTCCTGTTAACCCTTTGTAAACATTAACTGAGGCGAGATGACTAATTACATTTATTTTGGCTCTCAAGGTCGTCTTTTCTGCTCATTCTAATCACACTGACTTTATACTTTTCCTTTCAACATTAAAACTACATATTTTCTTTCGCGTCCATTTTCTCAGTTCTTTTTTTGTAGTCAATGAATGTCTACAAAGCAAATCTAGCCATGTTTGATACCGAATATATTCTCTTATTTTTTACGAAGTCTACATTTTTAAAAATTAAACCTTTTCTAATATGTTATGATCTAATCTTCAGGTAACGTCCAAAAGAGTACAAATTAAGTCACTTCAACTAATTAAATATCCAGAGTGGCTGTCACATCACTTACCGAAAATCAAAATTTCGAATTTTAGAACTGTTTTCTGTTATTAGGACTTACAGGAATTAATTTTCAGGGAGTGCTTATTTTTATTATCGCATGAAGTCATGTTTCATGTTAGAAAAAGTAAGATTTATGAAATATATTTTACAGGGATCTACAGATTTGATGAAAGAGGAACTTTCCAATTAATACTTATTAATGTTCTCCTAGGGGTCAATTTTTAAAACAATTTGTCTTTAGCATAAATTTACCCCGTATTAATGAAGTTCAAAATTAAATAATACGATGGCGGTTCCATCTATCAGCTGCGAAAAGTATTGCTTCACTATAAACTTCAGTGTGTGTCGGTGATTTGGAGATTAAAACAGTTGGATTTCAGATGAAAATATCTAATGCAACTATATTTATAAATGTAGGCTTGAGACAAAAAATCTTTATTACCGTTATTCTCGTTTAAATCAATTCCTTGAATAACAGAAAAGTTGAAAATCAACGTTACAACAGAAAGTAACAGAAAGAAAACATATGCAACGTTAGGTAGAATTTCAATGCATATATATCTTCTAAGACGTATATAAAACGTAAAGATAGTATTTATTTGAAAGTATACCTAACATAGACGTACGTGTTTAAGTTTACACACGCGCACATACAAAAATGCACGAACAATAACTAACTACACTGTTCGTATGTCCGTTTGCTCATATATCCTCTGTGTGTGTGTGTGTGTGTGTGTGTGTGTGTGTGTGTGTGTGTGTGTGTGTGTGTGTGTGTGTGTGTGTGTGTGTACACGTTTTGTCTTATCTCATTTCCGGTAAAATATTTGTTTACAGGGTGGTTTTAAAGGTAAACTCCTTTGTCGTTCTTGGCACGCGCCATTAATTAGACAAGAACAAAGGGACAAGAACACACGCTCACGCGCGTGCGAAAAAAAAAAAAAACACGCATTCATATACTACCAGGAAAAAAAATGAAACAAAACCACAAAGTAAAAGAACAAAACAAAAACAGGCGATGACGATATTTATAGATTAAGGAAGAAACAAAAACGACACTAAAGAAAAGCTGCGTTAACAATCAGCTGGAAGAATTGTTGAAGCAATGTTTGTTAAATCTGGGGGACATGAAAATCTAGGTAGATGAGTCAGCTGAAGTGGACAGACAAAGGCGTGGATAGACAATGACATTATTGGATTGAAATATGAACACTCTTTTGTCAGATTAATTGCGTTATATATATATATATATATATATATATATATATATATATATATATATATATATATATATATATATATATATGTATGTATATGTATAAAGTATTAGATCTAGCAAAATATTTGATCAAAAAATGTCCGGTTTTACGCATGATTGTATAGGAAGATATTTTGAAAATTCGATCGGCTGATGTTGCAATGACCTGCTTCAACTCAGCATCTTTTCTGTTAATTCACCCCAAATAATGGAAAGTTACTTATCGCAGATATTAATTCAACAAAAGAAATTACAAATTTTAAATCAATTTTAAATTTGTTTAGCTTGCCTCGCAGCAACTCCAACCCTCAGAATGAAAAATTACCAAAAATTGGAGTTATTCACATTTCATAAGTGCGGATGATATTCGTGGTACTTACAGGGAATATTAGACAATTAAAAAAAAATCTGGTTTTGGCTTGTTTATCGGGCTGAGCGCGAACGTGTACTCTATACTTCGAAATAGCGCACCCAAACGACCACATTTGGGGCGACAGCAAAGGTGAATCCAATGTAAAAGGTGCAATGTAAATGTCTCGGTCTGGGAAAATTTGGTGTGAATTTTAGTAAATAAAAATCCTTTTTATTTTGGGGTGAAATAAGAGGAAAGTTCCGAAACTTGTTCATGAGGAAGAATGAATGTTTTTTTTTTGTTGTTGTTTTTTTTACATTATCTTAAATAATAAGAATGAAGATAATAATATATGCACATATTACATAAAAATCTAGATAGTGTCACAGGCAAATTCGTGTTTCAAAATGACAAGCGAACGAAAAGTCTGCAAGGTCCAGTTTCTATTTTATTCTGAATTAAAATTTAATTTTATTATTGAATGTTATCAAGTTTTTTGTATTGACATTTCAATGGTATTTTTAATTTGTTTCATACTGTTATCTTTTAATTTTTATCAAAGAATTATACATAACCGTTTAAAATGGCTGCCACTAACTCATATACTACGAACATTTTGCAAATTATAGCAATATTTTAAAACACTTAAACTGACAAATTTAAATACTCACTTATTTTTATTTTTGTTATTTTATAATAGTGCAATGAGAAGACATGAAACTCTTTCGACATGCTTCGTCCATTCAGACACTTTGCTATTTACATTGGTAACCTAAAAGTTTGAATGCTGATTTTCAAAATATGTAGATTCTCTCAATTTGGAAGAATGTTGTAACACTGTCCCTCTGCATCCCATTTGTTTTGTGTGTGTGTGTGTTTATGTATTCAAAAACTATTTCAACCTAACTATTCGATCAGCGGCTCAACTAACTATTAATGTTATTTTTAATGAAAAAAAAAATGAATAAAAAGAGCCTTGGTGGAATTTGAAGAGTTCCGATAGGCTGTAAGAGAAAACGAGACAAATATCCGTAGCCCTCTCCCTGTCCACAAAAATAAAGAAAGTAAGGTCGGGGATGAAAGGTGGAGTCCTCCTATCCGTTGTTCTAGTTGAAATTACTGGTGGAGCGATAACTAAGGGTATTGATGTCCGAAAAGTACTTTTAAAATTTTAATGTAGGTACCACTCCTGAAAAAAGCGCAATAAAAGAAAACACGGCCAAATAACTAAATAACCTGGCAGATGGTCACTGATTATTGGTGGATGGCAGGTGGTCACTGATTATGGCTAGGTGGCAGATGGGAACGCTTACAGAAAACTGGTATTTATTTTTAGGGTTGTTTTTGGATAGATATATAGCAGTAAACTTAGATGGTCACGGTCAAAGGGCAAACATAGATGACGCTAGAGATCTGAAAGTAGTTTGTCAGATGGTTTTCATGCTTAGTAAGTTTAATTTAGAAAATTGAGCAGCTAACTAGATTCTTGATGATCTAAAGAATCCTTACCCTTAATATTCAGTCCACTTATCTGAGTGTGCCACAAGGCCTCAATATTGGGCAGACTGATGCAATTAAAAAATGACAGGAATAAAAATAATAATAAAAAACTTAGCTATGATGTTCGAAACGTTATTTTAGCTGCAAATAAATGGTTATTTATAAATAAAAAAAATTGCCAGACATTCTTTCTAGAAATTCAGTTCTTTCGAAACTAAACTACAAAGAGGTAGAGGAATATTCACAAACCCTTCCAATAAATGTTAGTTTTGCATTAAGTTACTATTATGCTCGTGATAAAAATTGCAATGAGTTAAGTGATAACTTAATCACTTAATTCATTATAATTTTTATCACTAGTTTAGTTACTGGATATCTTTTAAGACTAGCAGTAATTTTGGAGTTTGACCAAGATTATTATACTGATTGTACGAATAGTAAAGTTTAGTGGTAGGAGTGCTGGTGATGGTTTTCATCATTAAAATAGTTGGGGAAATATTGGTATTAACAAGAAAGAAAGAACTAATACCACTGAGACTGGTTATTTTTTTTTACGAATCTGTCAGCCAAATCTCAAACTGAAGTAAATTGTACGACTTATAATACCGTGTATCAAGCAATGCTATGGTTTAAGATAGATGCAAATAGACTGAGGCGGGTAGAATGATGCTAGTAGATGGCGGTGGATAGAAAGATGTGAATAGAGTGAGGTGTGTAGAAAGATGCGAATAGTTTGAGATGGGTAAAAAGATGTGAATAGTTTGAGATGAGTAAAAAGATGCGAATAGACTGAGGATCCTCAAAACATAACGAAATGACGTCCACTTTAACATCTTTCTAAAGAAATACAACCAAATCAGACACACGAAATGATTAATTTCCATATAAGGCATACGACTGTCTATATTGTCAATTATTTCAAATTTAGATAAAAAAAAAGACCAATATTGTTGCTGATTACAATAACAGTATGGCCCGTGGTATTCCAAGACACTCTTTTTCTAATTTCCATCACTAGAGTGATGGTCAGCATGGTTAGTCCTCTAAATATGCATGGTATTTGTATTGTGTGTCTTGTGCGTGTCTATATATTATATTAAATGTGATTTTTCAAACTTTTTTTCAAACTCAACCAATAAATTTGTACAAATTTATTGAATCGCGCAATGGTAAACAGAAAATTAAGCTTGTATGAATATTTACACAAATGTTTATAAATATTAAATGCATACATGAATGCATACAAAATATACATACACCCCCCTCTCTCTCTCTCTCTCTCTCTCTCTCTCTCATTAGCTCTTATTTTTCAATAATCTTTAGAAAACTAATGAAGTGAGAAATGGAAATATTCGTATAATTAATGTGAAGGATTTTTTTTCAAATACTGTGAATTAATAATAGTCTACTATCATTTAATTCTTATGCGACAAGTCTTTTGTTAATTTTACCGGACTTTTTAGTTGTGGCGTAACATAATGAAATAGTAATACATTTGGATCAAACCACCTTCATTGTATATATATTCCTATATACAAGATGTATTAAAGAACATCTAAAATTCTTTAAGTATTTTTATTAGCTTCGTCATCACTTGATTAGTTATCTGACATCAGGATGAAAGAGACCGGGCTGTTCAGCCACTATATCCCACAGGAATCAGCTTTTCTGGCTGTACCATTGTGACAGCAGTGTATTCGTGGTGGCTCTGTATATTAAATAAGAATAAGTTTTATATTCCTCCTCGGTTCACTCAATTCGAGATGCTAAGATCGGCTGATAAAGCAGAATATTTTGTTCGTAAATGCTCCTCAAGCACAACTCTTGACTCATCTGGAGTATCATGACCTGACTTTCCATTTAGAATTGAGTTTCTGTTATGAATACGTCCTTCCATTGTTTCTGCTATCATCTCTAATCTGGCTCCCTCACAAAGCATAGGGACCTGATGGTATCCCTATAATTGTCCTTAAATGTGCCCCCGAACTGCCTCGCTGCATATTGCTTTGCTGCTTGTTGGAAATCCTCTTCTGTTGTTTCACTCATGTGAACCGTCTGGCCGTTCTAACTACGGCCTATTAGCCTTCTATCTCTATTTGGTAAACTGGTTGCAGTCCTAATCAACTCTGAATTGGTTACGCATTTAGCATCGCTGGACCTTCTTTGAGACAAGCAATATTGCTTTCGCTTCTCGAGGTCAACCTTTTGATTTGCTGAAAGCTTTAGATAAGAATGAAGATTAGGTTGTTGGTTTGGATATCGCGAATGAATTTGACAGGGTTTGGCATACTTGTCTTCTTCATAAGTTGAAAGGTTATGGTATTTCTGGACAATTTTTTGAACTGATTCAGTTTTTATCAACTCGCGAAATGAAAGTTGTCCTGAACGGCAACACTTCTAGATCTTTTTGTACCAACGCATGCTCCCCAGAGCTCTATTCTTGGACCTAATTTTCAACAATGACTTTCCTGATAGCACCAATTCTCAACTTGGCATCTCGGCTGATAAGACAATCATTTAGTCCTGTCTCGATAGTAAGTCTGATCAGTTTAATAAAGTCAGATTGGCAGTAGATGTCAAATTATCTACTATCTGTTGTTAATAGTTTCTTCATTTTAACGCTTCCAAAGCAAAACCACTGTAATAATCATCTGCCTCCCATCACAATGATTGATGCTAACCTCCGGGAGAGTGACTTCGTTTCGCTTTCTCGTAGCTGACATAAAATGAAAAGATTATATTGAATTCATTGCTAGGTCTGCTGCTAAGAATGTCGATTGACTGTGTTGTGCTGGACACTATTCTATCCAAAATTTATCTTCGGTGCTCCTGCTATATATTTAGAGATTCTCAATAAAATCCAAAGCAGAATCTGCAATATTACTGATCCTGACCTGGCATCTCAGCGTCAGTCACTTTTCCACCGCCGTAAAGTTGCTTCCTTATGCATTTTACTATAAATAATTTCATGGTAATTGTTCGGATGAGATCTCTGCTCTGGTACCTAAATTTTATGGATTTAAACGCAGTACTAGATTGGTAAAAAGTTGAATTGACTAGATGTAACCGTAAGTTCTATGCTGATAGTTTCTTTTCTCGCTTGTGGAATTCTCTTCCAGCTCCCTGCTTTCCAGCCAACTTTGATCTTCAAAAATTTTAAAATAATGTCAATTATAACCTATTGTCTTCTTGGTTACTCTTGTATTGTTCTCGCATCCTTAATAACTTTTGTTTTCTTATTGTTTAACAAGCTGTACCCCTTTGATTCTTAGTGGATTTAATGCCTTCCATGGCGTGAAATGATTTATAAAATCCATACAGTAATCTTATGTTAAAATCCTGGAGCGGAGGAAAAGTGAATAAAAAATCCTTCACAATTTTTCAGAAAATCTCATTTTGGTTTAGTTAAAAACTTTCTCCATCCACCGTGTGTGTGCGAGCGTGATACATAATGTAGACATTTAGGTCAAAACCCATCGACGATATTGTTTCATGTTTAAACACAATCTTCTGACCAGAACATTGCCACTGAGTGTTGACCTCAGTGTCCACTTTTATATTTACATATGCTTTATCCCTGATATTGTGTACTTTAACCCATAAATATAGCATGCCTTTTTAAAACTATATTTTTATCATGTGTGTGTGTGTGTGCGTGTGTGTGTTTGTGTACGTGTGTATGTGTGTGTGTGAGAAAGAGAAAGAGAGAGTAAGAAATATGCGCTTTTGCGCATGTCAGGTATGAAGTCTATTCGTAAGCGGTAAAGTATAAAGTATATCCATAATCGCATAAAAAAATAACATGTCAATGATTAATAAAGAGTAAGAAATGTACAAAATTACAAAGTAAAAAGTAAAGAATGAAAAAACTAAAATTAGATATGACGATGGATCTATAACAATCCAAGATAAAAACAAAAACAAGAAAAAGAAAAGAAAAAACAAACAAAGACACACTAAAAAGAAACCGTGAAGCAAATATGAATTGGATTGATGCGTTGGAAACGGACGATAAATGGCATAAACATTTCTTTTTAATTTAATGATTACGATAAAAAAAAAAAATATGAAAAAGCGAGTTCTTGTTTAACAATGGCGGACAAAAATTTCCTTAATAGCAGACGATAATGAACTGCCAATGCATTAGCCATTCGGGATAAGTGGCCATTCTCAGATTTCAAACGCCACTGCCTCTCAGCCACCGCGTTTTTGTACTTATGAAGACGCAAATTTGTATCAACGAGTGTTTGTATGCGCGTGCGCGCTCACACAGACACACACACATATATATTTCTCTGTGTGTGTATATATATATATATATAGAGAGAGAGGGAGAGAGAGAGGGGAGAAATTTTAAATATACAGAAATATACATTTTTATAAATATTTTTTTAATTATTTTCTGCATTTCTTAGGTATGTGCATGTTCATTTATTTAAATCTGAGATACAAATGGTTCCATGATACAGGACACTTTTCTATTTTAACTTGCAAATCATTTGATCAGAACCCAACAATTCGCAGCTTTCTTTTCTGTTTTTTTTTTTTTTTTTTTTTTTAGTCATGTCTATATATATCGTGACAAATGGAAGTATTTAATAAGTTGCAACATCGACATCCATGGAGGCTCAAAGCAATAGTCGATAAAACATTTACAAACTCTTTGTGTGTTGTCCGAGGTCGGTGGGGGTAAAACATGTTTCATTATCATAAATGAGTATAAAATTAAATTCAAGAAAGAAATATATTAAGATTTCGGAAAATAGATCTTTGCGGTTACTGCAAAACTTAGAGTGAAAATTAAAGACATCACTTATGATATTGAAGAGGTTGTAAAAGAAGTAGATTAATTTCAGATCATTTAGAAATGTAAACCTGTTTGTAGACTGTAAAGGTACTGTATGTTAGCTGATATATATATATATATATATATATATATATATATATATATATATATATATATATATATATAAGTTGGATTGATGTGAGTTTGTGTCGCTGGGTTTCACGCTATTTGCGATTGTCAGACAAACTGATTAATTTTTAAATTTGGGATTTATATTTGGTTACGTATATCAGTGTTTTTTATGGTCGTGGGAGAAAAAATTGACGTCGGAACGCCACTCATACGTACGCAGATAAACATACATTCACGTTCACGCATTGCAACTCACACAAACATAAACATATATGAACAGTGTGGGACTGGGCGTATATGCGCACCCAAGTGTTGTTGCGTACATACGTACGCGATTGGTCGCTGTATTCAATGTTGGATTGTGTAGCGAATATCTTTCGTCAGTCGCAGTGACAACGCGCAGACCGTTCGTCTATTTTGTTCGCTGAATGTTTTCTCGTACACACATAAACGTATGCACGTGCGATATATAAGTATGTGTGCAGAGTACCTGGCCTTTTAAATACATTAAATAAATACAATAACGTAAATTCCCTCGCATGTGTTCGAAAGATTGCTGAAAAGTTCTCGCCACAACCGACTTCTGATATTTAAGCAAGTGACAATGTTTTCTCTCCGATTTAAGAAGGGATTTTTTTAATCCCTTCTTACTCGGAGACGAAAACATTTCAACGCCCCTCTCATATCAAACACTTCTAAACAACAATCTTCATTAGGTTTAAGATTTTTATCTATGTTTCTTCCAGGATATTCAGAAAATAGTTTCATTTTACGTTAATAAAAATTAGCAAAAAGATATGTAGGATTAAACAAACGAAACAAAATGAGCAAGCGTGCATAGATTAAACAAATATAGCATTGCTATATGAGGATTATTAGTGTTTGTTAAAAAGCATTACTTTGGTGGATGACATCATAATTATTATAAAACCCAGGTTGTGTGTGTGTCTGTACGTTTATATATTGGATCGGATTTCCTACATTTTTCAACCGATTTCAACAAAACTTCACAGGACGACGTAAAATTACATTGTGGTGGTTCTGACAGCGCCAAAAATTGGAAAAACACAATTGTTTTTGCCCGAAATCAATTTGAAAACACGATTAAGAGGCATCACAAGAATGAAAGGGGGACAACACATATCGAGTTATACTTATTATAAAACACAGATTGTTTGTGTGCGTGTGTGTGTGTGTGTTCGTTTATATATGGGATCGGATTTCCTACATTTTTCAACCAATTTCAACAAAACTTCACTTTTCTTTTCTTTTTTTGGCAGGTAGAGTTTCTTATTGTCTTGCACACTTTTTTCTTTATTTTTACATTCAAAATTCTTTTAAAATTCTATTTACAAGCCAATTGTTTATAATAATATTCTATTCAATCGGTAGACTCATAACGATTGAAAACAATGTTTTTGTTTGAGTTTGACCAATTCGTAAAAAAAAACAAAAGCAAAAAAACAAAACAAAAAAAAACTAATTAAGACATGCTGTCTGTCAACCTTAAACAATAATCTTTGTCAATTTTATTTTTCAGTCTTTATGATGGTCGATACTTGATCTATCTCTTACTGTTACATCCCCGGGCAATGCCGGGCTCTACTGCTAGTGATTTAATAAAATTGGCTCTAATACGCCTTTCTACCATATATAAAAACGATTCATTAAAGTTGGATTCTAAGAATCTATAATTCCTGAAGATGTTTAACTGTACACTGAAATGACCCACAAAAAACATAATGAAAATTCTTATTTTATCATTTCCGAAGAATTATAATAATGACGAATTAAAAGTTTAAAGTTTAAAATCTTTATATATATATATATATATATATATATATATATATATATATATATATATATATATATTCACTCAACATTTTGTTATATATATATATATATATATATATATATATATATATATAACAAAATGTTCACTTGTTTTGTCTCTACTCTGAGTTTTTGTGTTGATTATATCCGCTTATTAAGAGATTTGATCGCAAATATTATAAATATTGATTGTAAATACATATATAGATATAGACAGGGGAATCCACACTGCAAGGTAAATGCTTCAGTGATCTTCAAACCAAGTGCCACTACATCATAAATACTTTGGTAGAGGATTAAATGAAATAGGTGAATGAAAAAACCCTCCACAGATTCCTTTTCTTTAATATCTGAATTGCTTTGCATTCGTGAGAAAACGTAATGGAATGGTTTCGAGTTACCTTCTCCTTGGTCTAAAATTCAGTTTCCTTTCAATTAGACGATTGCCGCCCAAGGCTAGAGCATTCAGTCTACCCAGTTATTTAATCTATACACCGAGGAGAAGTGACGTATTCTTGCCTCTCCCAAGTTCATTAGTGTAAAATTGAAGGTATCAAACTCTGGTGGAATTTGATCTCGGCTTGCCAATTCCACCTTCCGTTACACTACCACACATTCTGCAATATTAGGTTACTTTATTTTCATTTGCTGTTTCCCAAGAGGAGCAGCTTTACACAGAGCTACAAGCGTAGTAGGCTACCCAGTAAGGATTGAACTCACTGCTAGTGATGACAAGCTTCATAGGCATAGCACTACAATAGACGACCCTTCTTCCTACTTGTACTCCGATGTTGTTATAATCTTGTTTAATTTGTGTAATCATTTTATCTTGGTTGCAAATAACTGTTTCGTGGACAACGCTCTTTATCTTGGGGAAGAGTTTCTGTGTCGATTTTGCCTTACCGGGAATCTGGGTTGAAACAAAGATATGACACTTTTTTTTTAATTATTTATTCATTGGTGTAGTAAGAGACTTTTAAGCCATGCAGGTGTGTGGAATGAGCAATCACCTTCTCATCAGTCGATAAATCCCTACTTGAAAGCCAAGATAACACAAAATGAAAAATAAAAATCAACCTCTAAAACACAAAATCACCCACAGTCTAAGTAATGAGATAACGAAGAAAACGGGTCAGTTCTGAGATGAAAAAGCTCAATGGTTAGAGTTTTGCGCAAGTTGTTAGCACGTACAATCTTTAAAAAGGATTATCAATGAAAGTTTGCGTTTAGTAATATAAGATGTTCTATCTTAGCACGAGCCTTTTACTAGAATATCCTATTTAACTCTTGATTTGTTAATTCTATGAGAAAGTCACGTTCACAAAAGTATATATTAATGATCTACAATGTCGAAATTCAGAAGCGACAAAAATTACAATTTTCTTGTAATGCTTCTATAAAATCAGTTATCTGTAACTTGTTGTTTTAGTTAGTAAGACTAATGTGTTGAAAATCAACTAACCAAAATAGAAAAAAAATCACTGAATATAAAAAGAAAATACGAAGAGAGTAATAAAATTAGTATATGGACATAACTAGAAAATTATGCACCTCTATATGATTTGATAAGAAATACATCAGGTAAAGTGAAACATAACATAAGTGAAAAAGATATGAGAATAAATATATAGTAGCATTTAACCATTCGACCTGTCAGGATCTTATTAGATGTAAACGTATTTTCGGAAAACATGCCACTCTTTAATTCCAGATTTCTATTATACAGTCCATTTTTTTAAAAAAAATTACTTATTCTGTTCCCTCGTTCACTATCTAGACTCATTCCAGAAATGTCAAAGCATTCTATTTCCTTCTGTATATTTAAAATATTCTGAGTATACATCGGTAGCTAGAGTACTAGTTTAATATTCATGTCATTTATTTTTACTCTTTGTCCTATTTAAATATTTTCAATCCAATTAAAATCACTAAAGGGTCTGTGGATTAGAAGCTAATCATTGATGTTAAAATCTGACAATATACTGGGTATATAGAATTTTATATGCATTGTAATTGTTACTTGTTCGATATGATCAAGCTTATTAGAACATATTCATAATTAACTGTAATTTAAAATATTTTTTCCTTGGATTAACTGGAAATGGCTCTTATATTGGG
Source organism: Acanthosepion pharaonis (assembly GCA_903632075.3). Taxonomy (NCBI): domain Eukaryota; kingdom Metazoa; phylum Mollusca; class Cephalopoda; order Sepiida; family Sepiidae; genus Acanthosepion; species Acanthosepion pharaonis. Next base: position 597,927 of record CAHIKZ030002010.1, on the reverse strand, counting down.
ACATCTAATGAGTGCTGGATTTGCTAAAATTTGCAGGCAGATTGACTTGAAAACAGTTCAATTCTGTAGAAAACGATACAAAGTAATAAAAATGGCACTGGTTGTTCAATTATTATCTTAACTATTGCCGTTTATTTTTATTACTGCTATTATTTATTATAGATAATCTCTTTCCTCTCAAAACTAAAATTAAATGTTCATTAATATAAAAAATATTTCACTTTCTTTAAAAATGACATACCTGAAGAAGCATGAAAAATGAAGTAGCTGAAACCAACAAAGATTCCAACAGCCCCAAAACATTTTGGAATGCTACATATTCTTCTCAGTTATTGTTAATTCGTTTTGTACTTTTCCGTTTTGTAAAGAGGAATAATAATCATATATTTCATCCTAAGCACGGTGATAATGCTACTAAAACACAATG
>CAHIKZ030002010.1:587500-595000 GCA_903632075.3 Acanthosepion pharaonis | reverse complement strand
TAGTTGAGTCTAGAAGTTTAAATCAAACATATACAAATTCAACTGACTCTGTTATCTTTGTTGTTCTGGATCAAAAAGTTTCTCACATATCTGTTCACTTCCACTTGCTTTTCTTCTTGACATTGATTTCCGCTTCTGTCTCACAACAGCCGATATATGCTTATCACTTGCTCTTATCTTAATTACATTTTCCCTTTGTTGCAGACTGATTAAGAGAGATGACTATTAGAATTTAGTCTGCGCTCTGATCAGACTAGTAGATCGAAACTAACTTTTACGCATTGTTTTAATGAGTTGACTTTCATATTACAATCAGCGTTAACGATTCTTCTAGTCTAGAAACCCAAGTTGTATGCAATAATTTTACATTTTGGTGCTAGAGAATCTTATTTAAAAAATTATTAGTCTACAATAGATTTCCATTTTAATGATGACTTTCTTTCGCAGTTTTCTCAAATGTTATAAATTCAAATTCTAAAAATTTGGGCCGAGGTTATGATAAAGAAAATAATCAAATCTCGATGCTACTATAGCATGAGGCCTACCTCAATATGTCGTGCCCCTACCCTCACGTGGCCATCAGGTGGGGTGAAGTCTAACATGGATATTTATATCTCTCTCACATTTACTAAACACGTGAAATGGGAGGTAGATCTCACGTTATATTGAGGTAGACCTCACGCTATAGTAGCACCCAAATCTCAAAAGTAAACAACGAATTCTACATTGACTGCGTCAAACTGGTCGTCTACGTGAGAATGTTTATAATCATATCAGTACATGGTGACAGGAGTTCAGATCACCGTAGCAATAAATGAAGTTCAAAAATATAGGCTGATTCGTACTTCAGGAAACATAGGTCAACCTGTAGCAAAAAAATGTTTCAATGTAATTAGAATGCCAGAGATTTGCCGATTAGCTGAGCAGAACTAAAGTATATTACGTCAACATACCACTAAACATACATGCATTAGATTATTTCATATGATACTTTGGTAACAGGCAAACATACATGCATCTCTGAGAGAAGGCTGAAAAGTTCTTGGCCCTGCTTTGAAAATCGATCAAGCTGATTAATTTTCAGCACCCCCATATACGCATGTGTATATATATATATATATATATATATATATATATATATATATATATATATATATATATTACAGGTCATAAATCCGTTGGTATATAATTCAAGTGGATCCTACTAATATAAAATTTACTACCGGGTCTATACACCGAGGTTGAATAAGACTGACGTAGTTTTCGTCGGTTGAAAGAGACCTATCTCCCCATATGAGGTAATTTTGGATTTTGTTGTTTAATACTATATATATATATATATATATATATATATGGTGAATTACTGTGAATTGGTTTCTTTTGTTTGTCTTTTTTTTACAATTTTTATGCAACATTGTTGAATTAATTTTTCTTTTTGAAATATTTTCATTTGTCTCCAAGACAAATTTGAGGAACAGACGAGGCATTTTTTCGTATTTATTACGTAAATAGCTTATTAAAGAAAACATTATACATATACAATCATAAGCGTACATATTTTAATTTGAGTTATAGATAGGATTACATTGAGCCCATTTTTTGGCTCATGAAATTGTTGGTTGAGGATGTGGCAGCTTCAAGCTACTTTTACTCGTACGTATTTAGATATATTAATTTTGCTTCATAAATCTAATACATATGTGAATAAATTATTTTTATAAAGTTTCATTCTATAGGATAATGAACAATATTTAAATGACTCGGATCGCTAATCACGAATCCATTCTTCCCAAGCTATGTCTTAAAAGTTGGCCTTGAGTCAATATTTACCTAACCCTCAAAAATATGCATATAAATCAAATGTAAATTTACGAGTTATGTAGACCCTACAGGTGATAAATCTTTGTATATCGAGGACTGAACAAGTTTGGTGTTAAAACAATAGAGTATGGAATACACGTCGAAATACCGTCAGTTATTAATGAGAAGGATTTTGTAGATTCTTAATCCTGTCTTTCTAGTCCGTATCCCCAATAAATAGAAATTCACGTCGCTCTGTTGATAAAGTAGCTATTTTCTGGCCCAGACAACAAAGTCATTCTAATTTTCTAAAACCTGTGACCTACATTTACTGGTAGTAGGAAATGCAAGCTATTTTTAAAATATGTATTTCATCTTGAAGGTGACCTCTGACTGAGCTATTTTGTTGGTCATTGTTCGAACCCACGGAAAAGCGAACATATCGAATGCTGATGTTGAATATCGCTACTGCTCAGTTGAAAATTATCCCAGCATACTGTCTCTTCAAGCAAATTCATTTTCAGATTATCTTTAAGTTGAGTAAATATCCATTTTTGAATATTTACTTCACTTAAGAAAATATAGAAAAATTCATAATTTTATTGATTTTTAATCCAGTCTTTAAATTTAAGAAAACTTATTTTTATTCCAAGTGATATTCAGAATACAGTTTCAATCAGAACAGTTTGGCAGAAATACTCTGATGAATCATTGTTATTCAACTAAATATTCAAAAGAAGATTTTAATCTTTGCTGTCTATGTGAGTGTTTAAGAGATGGCAAGTATTTCCTCAGAAAATTACTGGATAAGATGAGCCTCAAAGAAAACATCAGATGCAAACTTGTTCCATAAGGCTGAGAACACAAGTAACCATACAGGAAATAAATAATACAAAATAATTAAATATTATACTCCATTTGCTTTTTTACGCAACACAGTTTCTAAATGATATGATAATGAAACTACATATAGAGTACCCAACTACGGTTAGTCTGTCTCTTGATAAATTATGAAACCAGCACCCAAATCTACGCAAGTTTTCCATTTTTGTACAAGAACAGTTGGCGCGACAGAACATCCAAACCCTAACTGCAATAATGTTTACCGGTTGTTATCTGGCCTTGATTTTTGTTCAGTTTACCCACATCTAGGTATTTTTTGGGTTAGCAACGAATCGCAATAGAATCAGTTGAATCAAGAAGTTCCCAGTAAAAAAAAAAAGAAACTTTATCGTTTATGTCGCGTGGCTATGTTGACACAATACTTATAATGTCAATTTATCAACTGTATTAACGTCGAAAGTAATGATGGTTGTATTTCGATCCGTGGAACTTCGGTTTCACCCAATTTCACTGATTGTGTATGATTATTTTCACATATGAATAATGTAAATGGCATTGTAAAGCATGATTTTAGGCAGTTACTTAAACATAAACGAAGCTGATTTTAGTAATAATTCAATGTTCATTTTTAAATACTTGTCTACCTATAAATATTCTGTCAACGCTCAATGTACGTTATAATCTGTAGCTACGTCAATGAAAAGAATTTTTTTCCATTGTTATGATGATGAAGGAAAGGTACCATAGAAGCTAGCTGTTTCTATGAAGGAAAGGAACGAGGTAGAGGAAGAAATGTACCATAGAAGCTAGCTGTTTCTATGAAGGGAGAGGGAACAAGGTAGAGGAAGAAATGGACCATAGTAGCTAGCTGTTTCTATGAAGGGAAAGGGAACGAGGTAGAGGAAGAAATATACCATAGTAGCTAGCTGTTACTATGAAGGGAAAGGGAACGAGGTAGAGGAAGAAATGTACCATAGAAGCTAGCTGTTTCTATGAAGGGAAAGGGAACGAGGTAGAGGAAGAAATGTACCATAGTAGCTAGCTGTTTCTATGTAGGGAAAGGGAACAAGGTAGAGGAAGAAATATACATTAGTAGCTAGCTGTTTTTATGAAGGGAAAGGGTACGAGGTAGATGAAGAAATATACATTAGTAGCTAGCTGTTTCTATGAAGGGAAAGGGAACGAGGTAGAGGAAGAAATGTACCATAGAAGCTAGCTGTTTCTATAAAGGGAAAGGGAACGAGGTAGAGGAAGAAATGGACCAGAGTAGCTAGCTGTTTCTATGAAGGGAAAGGGAACGAGGTAGAGGAAGAAATGTACCATAGTAGCAAGCTGTTTCTATGAAGGGAAAGGGAACGAGGTAGAGGAACAAATGTACCATAGAAGCTAGCTGTTTCTATGAAGGAAAGGAACGAGGTAGATGAAGAAATGTACCATAGTAGCTAGCTGTTTCTATGAAGGAAAGGGGACGAGGTAAATGAAGAAAAAAATACATTTTCTGAGTAGCTAGCTGTTTCTATGAAGGGAAAAGGGAACGAGGTATGGAGGAATGAAGGGAAGGAACGAGGTAGAGGTAGAAATGTACCATAGTAGCTAGCTGTTTCTATGAAGGGAAAAGGGAACGAGGTAGAGGAAGAAATGTACCATAGTAAGATACCTTAGTAGCTCTATGAAGGAAAGGGAACGAGGTAGAGGAAGAAATGTACCATAGTAGCTAGCTGTTTCTATGAAGGGAAAGGGAACGAGGTAGAGGAAGAAATGTACCATAGTAGCTAGCTATTTCTATGAAGGAAAGGGAACGAGGTAGAGGAAGAAATGTACCATAGTAGCTAGCTAGCTGTTTCTATGAAGGGAAAGGGAACGAGGTAGAGGAAGAAAAAAGGGACCATAGTAGCTAGTTAATTCTATGAAGGGAAATGGAACGAGGTAGAGGAAGAAATGTACCATAGAAGCTAGCTATTTCTATGAAGGAAAAGGGAACGAGGTAGAGGAAGAAAAATACCATTAGTAGCTAGCTGTTTCTATGAAGGGAAAGGGAACGAGGTAGATGAAATGTACCATAGTACTAGCTATTTCTATGAAGGGAAAGGGAACTGTTTACCATGAAGAGCTGTTTCTAGGGAAAGGTAGAGGAAGAAATGTACCATAGAAGCTAGGAAGAAATGTACTGCTGTTTCTATGAAGGGAAAGGGAACGAGGTAGAGGAAGAAATGGACCATAGTAGCTAGCTGTTTCTATGAAGGAAAGGGAACGAGGTAGAGGAAGAAATATACCATAGTGGCTAGATGTTTCTATGAAGGAAAGGGAACGAGGTAGAGGATGAAATGTACCATAGTAGCTAGCTGTTTCTATGAAGGGAAAGGAACGAGGTAGAGGAAGAAATGTACCATAGTAGCTAGCTGTTTCTATGAAGGAAGGGAACAAGGGTAGAGAAAGAAATGTACCATGGTAGTTAGCTATTTCTATGAAGGGAAAGGGAACGAGGTAGAGGAAGAAATGTACCATAGTAGCTAGCTAAGCTGTTTCTATGAAGGGAAAGGAACGAGGTAGAGGAAGAAATGTACATTAATAGCTAGCTGTTTCTATGAAGGGAAAAAAGAACCATAGTAGCTAGTATTTCTATGAAGGAAGGAAATGTACCATATTAGCTAGCTATTTCTATGAAGGGGAACAGGGGAGGAAACCATAGTAACGTCAGAGGGGGAAGAAATGTTTACCATAGTACTAGCTGTTTCTATGAAGGGGGAAAAGGAACGAGGTAAACGTCGAAATGTACCATATAGCTAGCTATTTCTATGAAGGGGGAAAGGGAACTAGGTATCTAAGAATTGTACCATAGTAGCTAGCTATTTCTATGAAGGGAAAGGGAACGAGGTAGAGGAAAGAAATGTACATTAGTAGCTGGCGCTGTTTCTATGAAGGGATAGTGAACTCAAACCATTAGTAGCTAGCTGTTTCTATGAAGGAAAGGAACGAGGTAGAGGAAGAAATGTACCATGGTAGCTATTTGTTTCCCAAACTTCAAAGGAACGAGGTAGAGGAAGAAATGTACCATAATAGCTAGCTATTTCTATGAAGGGAAAAGGAACAAGGTCTTTCTTTTGCTACCATAACGTAGCTAGCTTTTCTATGAAGTTTTCATTTATTCTAAGAATATTCATATTCATAGTATCTATCTGTTTCTATTCATCTTCATTTAATCCTTTCTTTCTTTCTTTCTATCTTGTACCATAGCTAGCTAGCTATTTCTATGAAGGGAAAGGGAACATGGTCATTATGTACCCAGCTAACTAGCTGAACGAGCTAGCTATTTCTATAAGTTTTATTTTTTTCCCAAACAGGGAATTATGTACCATCTATCTATCTATTTCTATCTATCTAAAGGGATCTATCTATTCTTTCTTTCCCATAGTTTCTTTTCTATCTATGAAGGGAAAGGGAACGAGGTTTTTTTCTCTATGTACCATATGTACCTAGCTATTTCTATGAAGGGAAAGGGAACTAGGTAGAGGAAGAAGTTAACAGATTTATAAACTTTATTTCTTTCCTATTTCTATGAATTCATCTAGGGATCTATCTATCTATTTCTTGTCTTTCATAGTAGCTATCTGTTTTTTCTATGAAGGAAAGGGAACTAGGTTAGCTTAGGAAGAAATTTACCATTTTTTCTAAACATTTCTTATGAAGGGAACTAGTGAATAGGTAGCTATTTCTAAAAGTTTTATAGTTCCCAAACGTTTCTATCTATCTATCTATCTCGATCTATCTATCTATCTATCTATCTATCTATCTTTCTATTTCTTTGAAGGAAAGGGAACGAGGTAGAGGAAAGAAATTCTACATTAGCTAGCTAGCTATTTCTATTTTTTTTTCTCAAACATGTCATTATGTACCTAGAAAACTACCAATAGTAGCTAGCTATTTCTATAAGTTTTATTTCTTTCCCAAACGTCATTATCATTATTCATCTATCTATCTATCTATTTATGAAGGGATCTAACTTCATCTATCCATATCTAGCTAGCTTTCTATTCTTTCTTTCTTTCTTTCTTTCTTTCTTTCTTTCTTTTTCTAGCTAGCTAAAGAAATAGCTATTAGCTAGCTTTTTCTCTAACATGTCATTATGTACCTAGCTAACTAGTGAATGAGCTAGCTATTTCTATAAGTTTTATTTTCCCAAAGGGAACGTCATTATCTATCTACCATCTATCTATCTATTTCTATCTATCTATCTATCCTATCTATCTATTTCTATCTTTCTTTCTTTCTACTTTTCTTCTTTCTTTCTTTTCTTTCTTTCTTTCTAGCTAGCTTAGCTAGCTATTTCTATTTTTTTTTTCTCAAACATGTTTCTATGTACCTAGCTAACTAGTGAATGAAGCTAGCTATTTCTATAAGTTTTATTTCTTTCCCAAACGTCATTATCTATCTATCTATCTATCTATCTATCTATCTATCTATCTATCTATCTATTTCATCTATCTATCCTTTTCTTTCTTTCTTTCTTTCTTTCCATCTTAGCTTTCTTTTTCTATGAAGCTAGGGAACTAGCTAGCTATACATTAGTAGCTAGCTATTTTATGAAGGGAAACATGTCAGAAATGTACTAGTAGCTAGCTGTTTCTATTTTTGAGAAAGGGAACTATAAGTTTCTATTTCTTTTCCCAAACGTACCATAATGATCTATCTATTTCTATGAAGGGAAATTTCATCTAGTAGCTAAGATCATCTATCTATCATCTATCTATCTATCTTCTATGAAGGGAAAGGGAACTTTCTATCTTTCTAGCTATCTACCATAGCTAGCTATTTCTGTTTTTTCTGAAGGAAAGGGAACTAGCTAACTAGGAATGAAAT